>BJBW01002293.1:0-100137 GCA_004320125.1 Scolopax mira | reverse complement strand
GGTCCTACTCACCACACTGTTCTTGATACAGGCCAGCATGCTGTTGGCCTTCTTGGCCACCTGGGCACACTGCTGGCTCATGTTCAGAAAATAGTTGACCAACACCCCCAGGTCCTTTTCTGCCAGGCAGCTCTCCAGCCATTCTTCCCCCAGCCTGTAGCGCTGCCTGGGCTTGTTGTGACCCAAGTACAGGACCTGGCACTTGGCCTTATTGGACCTCATCCCTTTGGTCTCAGCCCATCCATCCAGCCTGTCCAGATCCCTCTGATCCCTCTGCAGAGCCTTTCTACCCTCCAGCAGATCAACACTGCCACCCAACTTGGTGTCGTCTGCAAATTTGCTGAGGGTGCATTCGATCCCCTTGTCTGGATCATTGATAAAGATGTCGAAGATCATGGGGTATCCTGTATCCATTTTCTGATTTGTTGCAGAAAAGAACCATCAGAGGACAACAGTAAATCCATGTGTTACAGTCTGTTTTGGCCTAACAAGACTAATATGACTAACGTAATAGGTAAATATGTAGCTTGCCATAGTTTGATCTAGAGATTGTAATTCAGAGTTGAAAAAGACTTTCTCTGGGGAGCAAATCTAGATAAAAATGTATAAAGGGAGCATGGAGTTACATTTTAAGGGTTAAAATTTCTATTACCTTAGTCTTAAGGGAAAACTGAATGAAAAATCACCATTAGTGATACATTTTAGCAGTAATTTGTCATTTTCTTGTTATAAATTACAGACCAATGATAATACAATCTAGATATTTCACTGTCATTTTCATGTTGTGTAAACGCATAACTCACTGTCTAACTGGCTAACACATTTTTGTGGCTTTATGGGCTAACACATAATTGGAAGTGGATTTGATCAAACATTCCACAGAAGAAAGTCACATCTCATTTCTTATATAAGAAATCTCCCATCTAAAAGTAATTTTGCCAAAATTTGTAGCAAGGAAGAGTTAAGGCTTACTACACAAATGCTTCATCAACCCAACATTGGTTTGCAGTATTAGAGTTTGGCTATATAAACAGGAGAGTATTTTCAAAACAGTTTCCAATCATTTTAACACTTTCCTAAGATTATAATTGAGGGGAAAAAAAAAAAAAAAGAAAAGAAACAACAAAAAACACAAATCCAAATTATGCTTCTCAAAACAGCATTAACCTCACAATGGATTACATTTGACTTCTCTCATGGCTATAGAATGGAAAAGGAAAAATTAGTTTTAATTACATTCAAATGATGAACTTTTACTCAAATCCACGCATTAAAGAGAAGAACACTAGGGATACACTCAGCATATTGTGATAATAAGTTATGCCATGTGGTAAAAATGTTTAAGTGAGTGTTCCTACATCTTCTCCACATATGATCATGAAAATTACTGGCATTTTTGTGTACAGACCATTCAACATGCAATTGAGTTGACTAATGGTTTGAATGCTATTACCAGTAATACAAAGAAACTTGTAGAGACCTTGATCCTTACCTTCTCATCTGTATTTCATTTAAAAATAAAGCAAAATCTTCAGTGCTGAAAGAGCTTCACAGTTGGAACATTTCAGGAAAAAAATCAAGTTACATTATATAAGTGTGTTGATAGAATCCCAAAATAGCCAGGTTGGAAGGCTCTTCAAAAGATTATCTGGTCCAACCTTGTGTGGGAAAGTGAGTCTAAATGAGATTATCTATCACCCTGTCCAACAGCATCTGCAAAACTTCCAGTGATTGGGACTCTACTGTGTCCCTGGGGACGTTGTTCCAGGAATAATTACTATTGTAAAAAAAAAAGTTATTATGTTAACATGAAACTTCTTCCAGTGTACCTTATACCCATTGCCCTTGGCTTCTCTACATGGCTCCTTCTGAAGAGAGAGCCTCCTCTTTGTAAAAACCCTCTAAGTACTGGAATACTGTGATGAGGCTCACTCTGAGCTTTCTCTTCTCCAAGGAGAAAACACCTAACTTCTCCAGTCTTTCCTCATAGGGCAAGCTCTCCAGAGCTTTGGTCGTCTTCCTGGCCTTCCTTTGGACCTTCTCCAGCCTGTCCATGTCTTTCTTGAATTGTGAGGACCCAAACTGGACACAGTACTCCAGGTGCAGCCTGAAAAGTACTGACTGGGAAGATGATGTCTTTATTTCTGATGGATTACCCTGGCAGCCCAGGATCTGAAAATCAGACATAGAATTATCTGGTTTAGTCCACCTATTTTTCTTACTATCCTAACTTCTATCCCTTTCATTAATCTGAGAATTTCAGACTTTTATAAATAAGGGCTCCATCATTATGCTAGAAGGTCTAGGCTGATCTTATGTATTATAAGTATCCTTAAAATATTAAACCTGACTGGAACAGCTGTGACTAAATGCAATTCTATAGAAGCCAAAATGTTTCCTGAGAGGCATATTGGTTTCAATGAGTTTTTCAAAGGAAAGTTTTCTTCAGTCCAGGGCTCTTTGGTCACCTCTAAATAGAAAGAGAGAGAAAAAGAGATCAATTAAAAACCTCAGGTACTGTATTAAAAAAAAATATTTTTTTTGGACAAAATTCCATTCCCTAAAGTACGTCTGTGGTCATTCCAATGTGGAACAGGAACAAAGTTTAAGGTTTTGAAAGTTCTTTTTCTGCCAAGCTCTCTACTGCATGTGATGATTTTTACAGAGAAATAGAATTTCTATATCAGTTCATGGTTCAGTGAAAACAGCCTCTTATTCTGTAGGTTGTCTCCTGACACACAGAATTATCTATATTTCAATACCTGCAACCAGGAACTAGAAACTAACAGAAAGTGAGTACAGAACATAAACTATAAATTTAATATCAGAGGTTCTTAATATACTGTCTATTAGCAAGGATAACAATATAATAATCCTCAGTAGATCAAAGACATGAAGTACACAAGCTACTGTACTGGAACAGTGCTCCATTCCAGCTCTAATGCAAAAAAAAAAAATCTGACAAAGCTTCACAGGTCAGGATTTATGTCCACTGTTATCTAGAAAAGTGATGTAATTGGATATTTCTGAGAAAATATTCAGAAGGATATTTCCAATTTAATGTTATAATAAATCCTTTTGATTGCAAGATTCCCATGGACCCTTAGAGGTAGATGGGATCTGCTGGGCTGCATCCAAGTGAACTGAGGGAATTGAACAAGGTCCTTTCAAAGCCACTCTATAGGTTTTGAATTAGATGGGTGTGGAGACTAGGTAGGTCTCTACTGACAGGAGAAAGGCAATTGTTTCACCCAGCTTCAAAAAGGCAACCTGGACAATCTGCAGAACAAGAAATGGGTCAGTTTTGTTTCAGGCCCTGAGAAAATCACAGATTTTCCAATGGTAAATTGCACCTGATGAACCTGTTTGCCTTCTGTTGTAAACAAAATAGAGATGTGGTTGAAGGGAGAGCTGGGGATGTCATTCACCTTAGCTTTCTGAGTCTTTCAACACTGGCTCTTAAAATATTCTTGTTTCCAAGTTAGGATGGCCCATTCAAGGCCTAGATGGATGGATCAGATGGGTTGCATGATCCATCTGTTTGTATGATTGGATTCAGACAATAGTGGTTAATGAGTTCTACTCTACCCAGAGAGCAGTAGCAAGTAGGGTAATGCACGGATCTGCCCTTGAGGACCAGTCTTGTTTAACAACTTTGTAATAGCGGTGATGGAGTGCACTCTCATCAAGTTTGCAAATGATACCAGACTGGGATAATCAGTCAATATGCAATGAGGATAAAGCAGAGGCACCTAGACAGGCTGGAAGAATGGGACACTGGAAACCTCATGAAATACAAGGACAAATTAAAATCACTGTACCTGGAAAGGAAGATCTGGGGAGCAGCTCTGCAGAAACAATTCTGTGGATCTGGGAAATAGCAAGCTGAGCATGAGCCAGCAGTGCTCTAACAGCAAGAAGAATCAGCAGCATCCTGTGCTTTATTGACAGGAGCAGAACCAGTATATAGAGGGATGGCATCCAGTTTTGGTTATCCCAATGCAAGCAAGATACTGTTAAATGGGAAGAAGCTCAAAGGTAGAGCAAAATGCTAGCGGCCTTCATCTCAAAAAGTTTCATCTCAGAAAGAGCCAGAGGGTAACCTGCACTACATGCCTGCCCAGTCAGCACCAGACATAATACGTAATATTATGTTTTACTTGTTCTGCTTTACAGTAAGAGTGTAAGGCTCCAAGACTGATAAGGGTAAAATTGTTCCATAAATATTATATTACTGAAAGTGCTAACTTTGTCTGGGAAGCATCACTAATACGACTAATGAAAGAAATTTTTGAGAGAAGTTCTTCATGCTTTTATTTCTAGGAGGAAATTGGGACTTGAGTGAGGCTTGTGGCACCACTGCACAGGCACACCACCATTACACTTAGAAGTGTGTCAGAGCTCTGCTCCAGCGTGGGGGCTGCAAGGATCTGAAGGGAGCCTAAGGGTCTGGCACAGCAGGCACAAGCAACCGTACAGCAAGGCACAGAAGGAAGGATACTTCTGTACATACTACTCTTAAGGACCATCCTTTGGACTAAAATTGTTTTGTTGCTAGTGCAGGGAGTGAGGAGGAGGACTAGTTGTAAGCAAAACGCATACTTCCAGTGTAGTTCAACTTTATGTAAGACAATGAAAATTTAATGAAAAACAAAAACAACATGAAAACTTATTATGGTGTCATTACGCTAATGCATAACTTCAAAGACCTGTTCAGAAGTTTATGTAGAATGGTTATGAAGTACGCAAAAATAAATGGGAAGTTAGCAGCTTCTCTCTCTTTTCTGTGAATATGCTTGTTTCATTATCAACTTTTTTCCCTTCATAGCACATTTTATAGCAAAAGTGTCATTGCATTAAGAATTTTAACCTCATTTGCATAATGTTAATGGCACAAAGGCAGGTTTGCTTAACTACCCATACAGAAACAGGATTGCTGCAGTCCTAGAAGAAATGGATCTACTTGCCAATGAAAAAAAAAGCAGCTAATACTAGGCTGTCAGCCTGAAACTGATTTCACTGCTAATGCAAAGAGTTTTATTATCTCAACTAAACAGACGTGTGTCATTAACTCAAAAGAAAACATCCTAACTATCCTCTACCTCACAAAGCTCATTTTGTGTATTGGGATGTGGGTTATTTGTTGAAAAAATATAACAGGATTTATGTTGAAAGGAGAAAAAAAAGCAAAGTTAGGGCACACTATGGCATTCTTATTTTTTCCTTTTTGAGGAGGAAATAAAAAATCTTCACTGGCCTCCAAACAGTATTTCAAACTCTTGTCAATTAAGATTAAGGCAGAAGAAGTACAGCCTGCTTGCAACATCCTTACTGCTATTAGTGGGAATACAAGGCATGGAGTGAGTGAATTAAGTTTTTCTTAATATTACTGTAGTGTAATATTTTCACTAGGTTCAAATGGTTAAAACACACCTAACTACACTGATTGACATAAGCTCTGGATCTTGTCTGTTGAGGAAAATTTTAGTCTTTTTTATTGAATAGATTTCCCTTAACAGAAAGAAAGAGAGAAAGAAACAACAGACTTTTAACAAAATTATGAAACTGTTCTATTTACTAGAAAAGACATAAAAAATAATTTCTGGGTTTTTTTCTGAATTTATGGTGGTGATATAAAATACACTGTAAGGGACAAAAGAGAAATTTAACCAGATTTGGCACTTCTTACCTATTAAAAAGAAAATATACATAGCTTTTAGCAAGTACGTAATGTTTGTAAACAGAAAGTGCACAAGCTAGTATGGAGCTTTACAAAACAAAAAGTTATATTTACCTTTAAGAAAATTCCAGTCATTCTGCAGAAGATGTCTTTTGAATTTTCTTCCATTTTCTTCAGTTAGTGTTTGTAGTTCCTAACAACATTTTAGAAAACCCCTGGTTCTCAGAAGAAGTAGTTCACAGGGAAGATTTTGTTAGGTGAATATTATGAAAGAATACAGGATCCTCTTTCAAGTACATAAAAGAATATTATCCTATTATTAGTTACAAAAGGAGTTTCCTCTTTTTTAACAGCATCTGATAATTCTGGACATATATTAAAACTGATGAAACATGTAAATTGTAAATAGGGTTTCTTGTTTTAAAATTATGGGATTGAGTACAGGCCATGTGCTCAAGGAAATAAATATACCAAAGTACTGATATCACATAGCAAATAAGTACTAACTATGAACTGATTATTGTGATGGGAGGTCAGAAATATGATATAAGAGTTTAGGAAAGAAAAGTTACAAAAGCCTGTAGCCTCAAAAGAATTTCATAAAAGGAGAAGAATAAACTCAACAATATTTTTTTTTTTAGAGGAGGGTCAGTTCTTGTTCAAAACAATTTAAGTTTCTGTCAATCAGAAATTACAGGAGAGAGTAAAAGAAGATACATGGATTCTAATAACTCCATGTGGTCCAAACCTGTCAGGATTAAAGGTATTTGCACTAGTTAACTGTTGAACTATGTTCAATTGTTTAGGCACTGCCCCAGGCAAGACAGAGAAACGGGATGAGCAAATGGATTTCAAGGAGATATTCTTAGAGGGATCAGGAGGCTAAAATGCTTACATAGTTTAAGAAAATAATTTAAATAATAACATAGCAACCAAAAACTTCAGTTAGAATCATTGATGCTGGTGTTAAAAAAGAAAAAACAAAGGGAGAGTCATTCGGGGGTAAATTGGAAAAGCTGGCAATGGTACAGAATGGAATAGTAATGACCAGGCAAAAAAAGATAGAACTTAGATGACATAAAATACATGATCCCTACCC
Organism: Scolopax mira; assembly: GCA_004320125.1. Lineage (NCBI taxonomy): Eukaryota > Metazoa > Chordata > Aves > Charadriiformes > Scolopacidae > Scolopax > Scolopax mira. Next base: position 93,358 of record BJBW01002293.1, on the reverse strand, counting down.
CTATTCCCTTTCCATCTGTAATTCTTCATTGTCAGTTATTGCTGCAGGCAGAGGCTGATTCTGGTTTTGCAACTGATAATACAGTAGAGTCAAGATATAAGACTTTGTTCTAGGATAATAACTTGAAAATCAGTGGGACTTAAGAAGCGGTTTATATTTCTAATCCACTTGGCTTGAAGCTTGTTTTTATATTATATATCCCCAAAAGAGCAGATAAGAAGTATTCGTTGAGAAAAGGGATTACAGTGGATTATTACAGGTGTTAAATGTTGTGTATCTATAGGATTTAAATCTCTTTTTCTCAGTGTTGGAACCTGATGAAAGATTTTCTTCTTGAAAATTAATATTTCTTTTAGTTGTTAATTGTTTTCATTATGGAAACTTTATTTGTTCTAGCAAAGTTATTGAGAAGGAAATAACTGAATTAATATCCAAGGATTCTTCTTGACAAGACAAGCATTGCAGAAATACTTAAGAGATCTAACTCTAATGAGTGAGAATGAGGTCAAGAGTGAAATAGGCTAGTGTTAGAGTAAAAAGCTGAAATCAGTTAGATTAGCAAAAGACACTATCTAGGAGTCCTTTTCTTGTTGTATGAAGAACGTGTATTGAGGAAACAATGTGCCATTGGCAGTATCATGCTTCACTTTCCCTGATCCCTTCTTAACTTCATTTCTTGTGCCAATAGCAATGTCAGAAAGTCTCAAAGGCAACAGTTTTATAGTTAAGTTTAACAAGAAATTCTTACTCGGAAGCATCCTGTTCTTTTTGGCAGCAGTAGGTTTTGAGTTGTACTGACAATTTTCCAAGTGTCATTAAGGGAATGGGCACATAAACTAATTACATTGTGATCAAAATGTATGTCTGTTTACAACACATCAACCAGTCTATAGAAACTATATGCACCTGCCTCACAGTAAAATAGTTCATGGGAAAAGAGTTTTCTACTTTTTTTTCCTACAATATACCATTACAACCTCTTATTATAGGCTACCTACCAAACTGCAATTTTGTAATTTGTAATTTTTGTAATTAACTTGTTTGTGTGTGTATAACAAATAAACTATTACAGGTTAAATGGCTTAATCTCACTTGGTTTGCACATGTGACCACAGCAAATTCAAATCAAATGTCAATGGATTTGGGCTTCATATAGAAATATGGCTGGAGCAAGGGAAACCACTTCAGGAAAGGAAACAGACTTGCTTGACAAAAGGCAGACTTTTAAGAACTGTGAAAGAGAGAGGTCTTTCTTAATGCTGACTGCACATATTCAGCTCCTGGGGAACACGATCCTGGGCATCTTTGCGAGTATGCTGATTGTTTCTCAATTCTTCATACTTGATATACCCCATTTCCTAACCATGCAGAAATCACTTATCAAATACCTGATCTTTGTTATAAACAGAGGAATTCTATTTTATAACTTTTTGCACTGCAGAGGACTGTAAGGCAGGAAAGAATTTTTCTAAGAATCATTCTAAGGGATGTTGTCAGTAGTCAACATATTATTTGATGATAATTCTTGAAGAGCTTCAGGCAGATTTTCCAAAGAAGTATCCATAACTGTTTATTCCGTAATTACTTAGGTAGTTCTTTGGCCCAAATTCACCTTATCTAAATGTAGCCATTTAACTGCAACAAATGATCAAAGAGCCTTGTCATCAAAGGGAAAAGACAACATGCTACAAACTTCAGGTGACCTAAGTCTCCTCTAGATAGCCTCTTTTGTAGGCTGTCTGGCCTCTTAACTTCATGCTATGGATAGACTTCTACAGCCAGACAGAGTGAATTCAACTCTGTGCTGCCAGTTGGTCTACGAGGTTAAAAAGGTGCATAGAGAGGACTGTCAGTTAAACTTGATTTCTTTGATTTTCATGGAATCATGGAATTGTCAGAGTTGGAAGAGACCTCTAGAGATCATCTAGTCCAACTCCCCTGCTGAAGCAGGAATGCCTAGAGCAAGTCACTCAGGACTGCATCCAGGCGAGTCTTGAAAATCACCAGAGAAGGGGACTCCACGACCTCCCTGGGCAGCCTGTTCCAGTGCTCTGTCACCCTCACCATAAAGAAGTTTTTCCTCGTATTTGAGTGGAACTCCTATGTTCCAGCTTGAGCCTGTCACCCCTCATCTTATCTCTGGAAAACACTGAAAAGAGTCTGGTTCCAACATCCTTTAACCCACCCTTTAGATACTTATAAACATAAATAAGTTCTCCCCTCAGCCTTTGTTTGTCCAGGCTAAAGAGTCACAGCTCCTTGAGCCTTTCCTCGTAAGGGAGGTGCTCTAATCCCTTAATCATCTTTGTTGTCTTACGCTGGACTCTCTCCGGTAGTTCCCTGTCTCTCTTGAACTGGGGGGCCCAGAACTGGATGCAGTATTCCAGTTGTGGCCTCACCAGTGTAGAGTAGAGAAGAAGAATGACCTCCCTCGACCTACTGGCCACACTCTTTCCTCTGAAGCCCAGGTTTCCATTGTCCCTCTTGGCAAGTGGACTTTTTAATTTAAGGGAGCAGCAGTCTGGGAGTACAATATAATTCATCTTTACAAAAAGTTGTATGTTTTGTTTCTGATTGTTTTACACTTGCTACTGTTTTATAATTTCAATAGTCTTATTAAGCTGTTAATAAGAATAAATAACAATAGACATTAAAATCTAGCAATTTCATCCACACATAACCTCAAAAAAACCCCCATCCAAACTTGCATAAGATAATCTGCTCTACCATATTGTGAAAGAAATTTTTATGACAGAAAGTTTGGAAAATCAAATAAAATAATTTTGTTATTTAGATGTCAAATATGACTAAACATCTATATGGAATATTTCTGCCAATCACAGTTATATGCTAATCAAGGCAATGCAAATAAATAACTATTATATTTTTAAGTGCAACATACTGAAATTGCAACCTCAGCAGGTCGTTTTTAGTTAATGAATAGAAATATTATAGCAGTTAATTTATTTATATTTAAACTTTAAATGACTGTGTCAGGTCTCAAAAAATTCTACTGTATTTACAGAACTCAAAATTATTTAGATTTTCTAAAGACATGGTATTTTCAAGGTGATATCCTAAAGGCCAAATGAAATGATGAAAGGATAAATAAAACAATCTCTGTTTTCCTTTCTCAATAGCTCAAAATATAGTGCAATCAACCAGGATGTTGGAAACTCTGATTCAAATCCTTTCTCTGTTAGGGTCCTTGAAACTATGTAGTTTTATTTTACAGAAGTGTCCAAGCTAAACTCTCACCCTGGCAGTCGTTGCAAGTGCATGTAGTCTCAATAACTTTTTTTTGGAGCTATTGTCTTTATGTTGTTCAGTTCCTGATTCATATAAAATATGTAATCATCCTTTGGGTTATAGCACCAGGGAAATTTCCTGAAGTCCTTGGCTAGGGTAGGTAATTTAGGAGTTAACTTAGTAACCATGTTATCAAGATCATGACACAGTTTTCTGCTCTTCTCATAGTGTTTGCTGAAAATATTTTCCCTTTTCATTCAGCAAAGTAATGTTCTTCCTGCTAGCATTCAGATGCAATATCGTACTGATTTATTGCACTATCTCCTGAATTAGAATGCTCATTTATGTCATTAAGGAAATGAGATTATGATAAACCGAGGTGCTTATGACCATGGATCATTGTGCTAATGATCAATATCTCAATCTTGTAGAATTTGCCATTTTTGGAGAAGACGTTTGTACATGCCAATTACAACCTATTAAGGTGTCATTGTCATTTCAAGCTAGTTTATTGCAAATTCATTAATATTAGCTGTTTCAAAGATTTTAGTATAAAGTGATAGATAGGTGCATTTCAAAAAGTGAAAACCATGACAGTGTGATACTGGATTATGAGTGAAAGACTATGCATGCAGCATAGTGTTAAACCAAACCAAAACACATACATTTTATTTATTGATGATTAAACAACTCTGTAGAGGTATAGTGTCTATCCCTCTTTCCAGAAATGTCCTCTGAATCTCACAAACTCCTCTTCGTTGTACTATATATGGTCTTTTTTCAGTATCTGATCGTACTATGTACGTGCTAATTTCAGTTTGGAAATGTCTAGAAATATCCTAATGATAATCCACATAAAGTCTTGGCACTCCTAATCAAAACTGAGCTGGAGAAGACAGGATTTCCTCCTCAGTTATTTTTGTTTTGTTTTACATTAATTTTATACAGTATAGCAATGTAATTTTGATTAGCTGGATGTACTATGTGGAAGAATTTTCTTGTTAAGTATTACTTGGATAATTTTTTAAATTATTATTTATTTATATATAAGACAGCTGCATTTTACAATAGATCAGCTGGTCAGTAGTAAAAGCATGAAAGTATATAATCTTTTCATACTAAAGGAAGATTACTAAGCAGTGTCTGTGTGAGACAGACCAACAATGCACAAATAACAAAAAGGAATAGAATGGCACCTTCTGAGAAATCACAAAAACCTGATAATAAAACCCTTAAGACTCATATGTATACCTTTAAAGACATATGGTAGTGGATGCCTGAGGAGTGTTGGCTAGCTCGGGTGTAATATTTGTTTGAAGGACCTTTGTTACCTTCTGAAGCAGTGTAACTAGCATATCTTTGACAGCTGGATTATATGCCTGTCTGTCACATAAACAACATAACACAGCAAAACTACTAGGATAAATACAGATGTGACAGAAGGAAGGCTGTGACAGAAAGAGAAGGGGCAATTCTGTTAAGCTGCAAAAACATCTGTAATATTATGGTTTTAAAATGTAGCCTTGTGTTTTGAAGGAGAAAAGCCCCTGTTTCTTAGTCACAAATAAATAAGAAAAAAATCTGAAAATTATTATCCATTGACAAATTATTATCCATTCACATCTGACCAGTTAGTTTTATAAGATTATACATTCAGAAAGCAAATTTGCTGTAATCTCTCAGCAAAACAGTTGTTGTTTTATTGGCCTTTGTTATTTTGGTTTTTCTTTTAATTTCTGCCTATCAGCCCTTCACATTTAGAGTAATATTTTTGGGATCGGGAAACATCTTTTTCCCCCCATTTTTGGTAAAGTGCCTACCATGATGTGTCCTAGTTCTAGGCAGTACACTATTATTTTTACTAGTGTTAGTATCACTGCTCATGTCTTTTCTTACAGTAGTGTTTGAATGGGGAGTCTTTACTTAGAAAATTAAAGAAGTGGAGGTATTGTCACTTTATGTCGCACAATAGCAAATAGCCTGCTCTTTGATGGTTATCTGCTGTTACTGTAGTTGCTAGCAACATAAGAACCCCAAATACTTGACATTGTATAAAATGTGTTAAAGGGCTTTTCTTCTGGTTGATTCCTCTGCTGAGAGTTCTGCCTCCTCTCTGTAGCACAAGGTGTCTCTGAGAAGAAAGTCTGACTGCTAACGAAATCTGTTATCTTTGCCTTTTATTTCAGACTGACCCTGACCATGTAAGTATATGCTTTTATATTTGCCCATAATATGTTTCCATTTCCTTTGCTTTCCTGTGATGCTCAGCTTTATGGGCCTTCATAGGAGGGACCAGGACTCTATTTTTAGACTGTCTAGCCTAAAAGTCAGATCAGTACAATCAAGACTGAGAATTCAGGGCCCTTGAGCACTATTTCTATTTGAATAATAAATATATATCTGGAGGAGGTTAGATCTGATTGATTATTTTATGGCAGGTTGTCAGACTTGCTATTCCTTGAAAAGGCATATTCTTAACAAAGGCAAGAATGCACTGACATGGAACTCCTTGTCTTCTCAAATAAAGACGTCAAAAATGAGACAAAAAGAGGATGGATATATGTGACGGTCTGTTATGTTAATTCTTCTGTTTGATAATAAGGGTGGAAGGAAACAAGGGAGTCAACTGACAGAGAGTATTCCAGGAAGATTGATAAAGGGGCAACACAGCTACAGCTTCAAATCATTGAAGAGACTGAAATAATAAAGTGAATTGTAATAACACAAGAAGAAATTTGGGAAAAAAAAAAAAAAAAAGAAAAAACTGGGAAAAAAAAATTTGAAAACAAACCCCAAACCAACAAACATGGCTTAGAGAATAAAAAGGATGGTGAAGAAAGAGGAGTGGGATAAAAATGGCTGGACATAAACAGGAGAAACAAGGCAGGAGGGAAATGCCAGAGTGGCTCACAAAGAAACAACCAGCAAAAAGAAGTTTGTATACTTTTGGACAGCAGATAATGGAGTGAAAAACAAGAAAGAAGTACAAAACAGTGTCTTAGACAGAATAAAAAATAAAGTTAGGAGGTTCCCAGAGGAACTGTATCTTGCTGATGCCCACAAAATGAAAGAGATGGTAGTTGCCGTCACCTTTGAGGCTCTATGTTGAGAACGGAGACAAAGTTAGTTCTTTGCTTATAAATTTTGCTTAAGAACAGTCACTGGATAGAAAGTAACATTCATGATCTTTTACTAGACAGTTAATTCAAAGCCCACAGTGACATTTACTATTCTGGTTTACAGATTTTTAGATTAGTTTTTCTGGACTGCTTGATAAAAGTTCTGCACATGAGATAAAGGTAAATGCCTGGTCATACAGGCCAGACCGTCTTGCATTTTCACCAAATATTTAACCATGCACACAAGTACTTATTGTAGTTTACAAAGTTAATATGGTTTGACAGTTAGGAATTAATGAAAATTTTGAGTATGGAAATCTGTCTGGAAAACTAATATTTTTGTGCTAGTGATACTTTCTCTTCAATAGTAGATGCTTAATTGCATATTTTTTTACTGTATTACATCATATCTTTCCTTCTCTTTATGTGCATCTGTTGCATCTGTTAATAATGGTTATGTGCATGCAATGCATCTGTTAATAATGGTTTAATAAGAATTTTGTTTGGTGAGCAAGATGCAACTACTAATACGGTGTATTTCTGTTGCTGTGGGGCTATCACATCGTAGTCATTAATAACTGGTTTCCACTCTTGCAATTACATATTGTTTCAGCCTATAGATAATTTGGCATTGACTGTATATTTCCATCTCTCAGTGCCAATTAAGAACTGTGTATAATATATAGCAATGAAGAGAAAATTCTATTTTTACAGCAAGAAAATAATCCCCTAAATTCCTCTCATTAAACATCACTTCTATAATGCATGCATAATCATAGCTCAGCTAAAGAAACTCTTTCATGCACAAAGTGAAAAAATATCAGTCTGTCTAGAAAGCAGTTAGTCATGCTTTGTGAATGTGTTCAAAAATCTCAGAATAGTTGAGGATAGAAAGGACCTCTGGAGGTCATCTCAGCCAGCTCCTGTGCTCAAACAGCATCACCTATTGTCTAGGGCCATGTCCAGATAGCTTTTACAAATCTCCAAGGATGAAGACTCCACAACTTCCCTGGGTAACCTGAGCCAGTGCTCAGTCACCCTCACAGTGAAAAAGTGTTTTCTGATGTTAGCAGGGAACCTGCTATGTTTCACTTTGTGCCCATTGCCTCTGGTCCTGCCAGTTGGCACCACTGAAAAGAGCCTGGGTCCACATCCTTTACAACCTCCCTTCAGATATTTGTACACATTCACATGTAGCCTTTTATGAATCCATGCTGACTACTCCTGAGTATGTTTTTGTCCTTCATGTGCATGGAAATGCTTTGCGGGATTAGTTGCTTCATCAGCTTCACAGAGTCTTAGGTGAGACTGACCAGCCTGTAGTTTCCTGGATCCTCCTCCTGCCCTTTTTGAAGATGAGTGACATTTGCTTTCCTCCAGTCTCAGACACCTCTCCCAATCACCATGATCAGTCAAAGATTTTCAGGAATGTTCCAGCAGTAATATCAGCCACCTGACTCTGCATTCATGAGTGCACCCCACCAGGGCCTATAGAATTACATATATCCAGTTTGCTTGAGTATTGTCAGCTTGATCATCATCCATCAAGAATATATTTTCCTTGCTCCACACTTTCTCTGGTCTCTTCCTTCTGTATATTCATTTTTATGTCTGCGTTTTGTCCAACTCAAACATAAGGCAGCCAGCTCCTTGTTCATAACAGGTGATACTTGAGTATTAACCAGCTTTTTCGGGCACTTCTTGCCTCCAGGGTCATATCCCATGGGAATCTTCCAAAGAATCTTTTGTATTTCTGTGATTCTATTGTGTTGAAACAACCACAGAAATTATTTTCTCTAGATACACGACAATTTTCAAAACCTCTCATGTCTTGCTAAGTTGACTTCTAACTGTCTTAAGAAGATAATTAGAAGGCAGGGGATTCAGGGAGTGGGACAGTGGGGCTTATTTTGTGGAGGTTTTGTGTTTGTTTGGGAGGTTTTTGTTGGTGGGGTTTGGGATTTTTTTAGCCTGATTACCCATGTGTTGCTAGTTTATGTGTAAGACATAAACTAGTTTAGTCTGATTGTGTTACTAGTATCTGTTTGTCTGACACTTGATATATTTTCCATTTCAAATAAATCTAACTAGAGTATAAATTTCAGAGATACCAGTTCCTACAGGTTTCATAAAACCTATCTAGAAATAAAAGATTAATGCTTCTATGGAGAAATGGTCCAAAGAATTCAGCTTTTTTTCATTAGTGGGCGGATGGTTGGTGATCTTTGTCAATACCAGTGGACTAGTTAGCTCATACAATTCTCAAGAGGATCTGTAGCACATTTCATTACTTTACTGAAACAAGAACAAACACGAAAATGAAATACATTATAAGAGTCAGGAATACAGGAGGAAGAGAAAATAAGTCTGGGTTGAAGGAGGGTGTCAAAATACCATGTGAGAATAAGTGAGAGGTTTAGAAAAAAGAAGAGGAAGAGAGAAAAGAGAGAGGAAGGAGCATGTGGATATTGTGATCCAATTAGAGAGAAAATGAGATTTCTCAATAAATAATTGGGCTTCACTAGTTCTTGTACCCACAGAAAACTTTCTCTACTCAACAAGATTTTATTCTAGAATCAGTGATCACTGGCCATTTGGAAAATTCACATCTATACACAATAAATTCAGATTCATATAGGACAAAACATTTTAGTGGTGATGACATTAACATTTTATCCAAAATGTTAAAGACTTATTTAATGAAAGTCTAAAAGTGTGCCATTAATTTCAGAGAGTTAGATGAGGCCTAACTAAAATGTAAAATTACAGAACACAAAACTGGTTCGGTTTTACCTCAAACCAGGACAAAGTGAATAGTAGTTTTAAGTAGATTCTGGTATTAGTGTTAGCATTATATTAACATTACGTTCCTCTATATAGTGATTCCAAAGCCATAGAAAATGAGAGCATAATGTGAGTATGAAATATTTCTTCATCAAGTTCATTACAGTTGCTACTTACTTCAAGATTGCCTGTGCAAAGGAGGGGAGATAAATCTTTCCCATTGAAATCTTCACTTTATTTGAATAGCCTAGGTATCTTGAACTTTGGAATTGAAATAGATTTCTCTACATTGAGGGTTATCTTTGCTTGTTCCAAAGAAAATTAATTTTGATATGACCTAGCAAAACGCCTTTAAAAATTAGGAGGCAAGGATACTCATTTTGTTTTAGCTGGGTTCATAATGTGCACATTGAAAAATGTGTTCACTTTGTTTTATTTTGGCACCAATACTTTTTATATAATGATCTTTACTTTGTAGAGCAATTTAGCTTCAACAGGAGTTGTGATAATGGACACTCCATTCCTTCATCACTGTAAAGAGATATGACTTGTAGTTCTATGAGTAAGGAAGTGGACTGCATTAGATATTGAACCAAGTCTTGGTGAAAACAGGAACTTCCTGATTTAGAGGAAATAACTCAGTAAGATGTATCTCAATTAAAGAATATCAAATAAAAATAAGGGATTTAATCAAAGTTGTCTAGAGCCAAAGAAGAGAGAAAAGGACCTGAAAAGGGCTATTCATTATTTCTATCTATCTATCTCAAATGTTGACTTTTTTTTTCTCAGCTTTAGCTAAAATAATTTAAATATCAATTATTTTTCTCCCTCTTGTCTGCTTTTACTATTTAATTTTTAAATTTTTTTGAGAGATAACTGTTGGCATTTTTTTAATGCTTTATACTTTATGTTAACAAACCTTAACTTTTAAATGTGAGGAGGTCAGAAAGTAACTGTGCCACGTAGTCTTCTACAGGACCAGTTCAGGAGATTAGGAAAGTACAAAAATTCCCTTTTAAAAAATAAAATGCATGATTGCTTCATTTGAGAAATAGCGTCTGGTGATTTAATTGCAGTGAATGTTTACCATAATGCATTCTATAGTCTGCTGCATCATCTCACAAAAGAGAACTCTCTTTTCATGAGAAATCATTTCATGAGAAATCATGATACATTACATAATCACAATACATAAACTAAATTATTAGTTTTCTAACTAGTAGCAAACAAGCAAAACAGTTTATCTTACATGAATAATATTAAAAATGGGATTTTTAGACTCTGAGCAAGTCTTTTAACAGTCTTTTGTAAAAACGTAGATGTCATTTCTTCCTACTTCTTGTAGTCTAGTTGCCATCAATGTATACAGTCAACCAGCACACTCTGCTTGACCTGTAGTGCTGTCTTTGTAGCAGTAGTTTCTAATAATGACTTGTTCTCTTGCATGGCACTTAAACAGTTAAAATAAAAGTTTCTTTTCCTTGTTGCTCACAACAGAGTCCAAAAGTTCAAAAGATAACAAAAACTTCTCATCATTAAGGAATTATAAAATGTATTTGCAAATATGCATCTAATGGCAGTTGTCAGAAGCAATTAGTTTCAAACACATTTCACAGTTTAATCATGCTGAGAAGTGCTTCTGATCTTTCAGGATTCAGACTAAATAGCATGGGTACAGTTTCATATTAAAGAGCATGAAAAATACTGGAGGAAGATTAATTGCCACAGGTTAAACTAGTCTATAGCATTTATGTCTCATTCATTAGTTTATAAACTCTGACTCCTTCAGAGAGTATCAAGTATTCATATAATGACCCCAAGTCCTGGGATTTTCATTTTGAGAGCTTTAATTTAATGGAAGATGTGAAATTCTTTTTATTTAGGTTTACTTTTATAACCTCAGCTGGATCATGGTTCAACTAGTTCTTGGACAGACAAAAATTATGATCTACATCAGTGTTCATGATGTTACGGATTATATGGCATAATGCAGCCTTTGATTTTTTTCCTTATCCAGTGTCCTGGCTGTTAAGAGTCATAAAGAATACATCCTGGGGAAACATGTAGATTGCATGCATTTCATGGAAAAAAAAAAAAAAAAGGAAAAAAAAAAAAGAGAGAAAAAAAATGCCCTTATTTTCTTTTGCAAAATGCAATTAAGGGAAACTTAATTGGAGAATAAGCAAAACTAAAATGGAGATGGAAGTGTGATGTTGAAGACTGGGGACATGAGAGAGGGAATATTTGGGAATCAGTCAGATGATGGAATGGAACAGATACAAAAGTAAGAAGGAAGGAAAAATAAAAAGAGAAATGAAAGTACTCATGTACTTTCACCTTTTTAGATGAAATCCCATGTACTTAAAGCCAGCCAATAGTTGAAAGATAAACTGCACAGAAAATAGTAGTAACAGAGGCTTATATGACATGTATTGCTTGACTGTAATATATAATGTGAGTGTTCCCTACAAGAATAGAGCTCTTTTCAGTGGCATCCGGTGACAGGAAAAGGTCAATGGGAACAAACTGCAAGTTGTCTATGAACCAGTCTTCAGCTGGTCAAAAGAAAGTATTGGGAGACTTTCTTCACTGTATAGTTTAGTTTTGATTACTTGGGGTGTTTTTCTTTGCTTCACTTCTGAAAGATTGAATATATGATGTACCTAGAAACATACTATTGAGAACGTCTGCTCTAGAAGCTGTCTGTGAATGAATCTCTTCAGATTTCTGGTGATTATGTCTTGATTACTAAAATTAAATCCAGGAGAACACTGAGATCTAGAGAAGATGAAAAGAAAGCACTAGTATGCACCATATCTACACTTTCTCAGACATGATTTTACTTTCTAACACTCTTCTGAATTAGGTACTCTGATCATGTCACACGCTGAAAGGGTATACAAAAGATACACGTTAATTAACTTATGTCTTCATAGACAATTTATAAAAAATCTTTTTTCTTGGAAAAGTTCTTTCCTCAAAGCATAGAAGCAGCTATCACAGAATTCAGCAGGAGTTACATATCTCAGAGCACAACCTATTTCAGGTGTAACTTTAAAATCTCAAAATTTCAACAAGTTAGTTCCTGCTGTGGCCAGTTCCATCACACTGCCAGGATTGATGAGACAAGTCAGTGACATTACTCATTTACTTAGGAAGCATAATCTAGAATGAAAATATAGGCAATTCATCTGTCATCAAAAATCTACATCATCCATCAACTTCGTATTTCCTTAGGCAGTGGAAGAGCTGGGTAGCCTGTTATGAATATAAGGATTTTATTTTTCACCTTTGTAGAGTTCACTCATTTTGCATTTGTGCAACTAGAAAAGTGTTGAAATCACAGCTGGTACTATCCCATCCTCTGATAATAATTTTATTCTTGCACTTGGATCTGCTGGCACAGCCCAAGATTGGGCTAATAACAGCTCTCATTTCCATTTGGAAGTATTGGTGTATTAATATTTCATAAATTTTAACATATTTTACCCTGATCATTTAAGACAAAATATTTCTTATCCTGACTGTATAGCTCTAAATCCAATATGATCAAATACCAAAGAATTCCTTAAAGTTGCACAAGAAGGTTGAGATTCATTTCTTCTAACTTTAGCTAGAAGGTGATTGATGCCATTCTAAAATAGATGTGTCTGTGACAGAGACACAAGGATTTTTTTCCTGGATCTAAAGCCTAGACAGTTTGCTAGACTATACACCTAACTTTTAAATGCCTGAAGCTGGACAAGATTAATCTTTTAGAGGCTTGTGCTTTAGTTCCTGAATTGTCTTGTCATCCTTCCCTAGTTACTGTTTGCTATCTCAAGGATATAAATAAACTAGTACTTTTGTTCCATTTATATGTATGATATTGCAATATTACCTTTGTCTTCACTATCAAAGTATTACTTTGAAATAATAATTGTTGCCATAGAAGAATAGTCCTCCAGGACATATATCTTTTCTACCTGTGTGGCATATTTTTCTAGGAGAGAATTTCATGTCCTTAAAGAAAGAGCTCTGTTTATTTGTTTATTAATTACTTATTTATTTAGAGTTTTCACTGTAGTTAAAAGACTTTTGAAGAGTTTGTAAAAATGAATATAGCAGTTAAGAGTTCACATGAGCAAACTGACTATTGGAATGCAAAGCATAGAACCTTATTTTTTGTAGCTTCAGACTAAGAGAAGTCCATATGACTTGCCATAGCCCTCTTAGCATCATTTCAGTGCTCAGTTAACAATGATGTGCTAATACAGTGAAGCTATTTTAGTCCCAGGATACTTTACATGAACACATAACTCTGCAATAAATTTCCGTTACTGGGACAAGCATACATATTGCCAAGGTGGGAGTTTAGTACATCACAATAAGGCTGAAATCTATTCTTTGTCTTTGTTATTAATTTTAGTAGAATCAAGATGCTAATCATAACTTCACCGGGTCAAACCACCACACTAGAAGTGAAGATTTTAAAATCCATCCTTCCCCTGGATGGATTATTATATCTGGACACATTAATAATCTTCTCACATACCTCATCTTCACTTTCTTATCACTTTCCTGATTTTTTGCACACAATTATCTTTCTTTGAGGCAAGCACTTCCAATTGCAATAAATATTGCAATAAAGTGTGACACACAATAAAGTGTGTCATTTCTTTCCTTAAAACTATTGGTTGATTATTAAAAAAAATGTTTACAGTCCTAAGAAAGATTAAAGATCAAAATCAGAGAATGTTTTACTTTCTTTTAAAAACTAAAATAAGTTCATTAGATTCAAAATTTTAATGGCATTATTGGCATCCTGATATCTAAAATAGGTGAAAGGTCTCCACTAAAGTATTTATTGAAATTAAAAAAAAATCTTATTTTGATATTTTTCAGTTTAATATTTTCCATAGTTTAGGCTGCAGTTCTGGCCAGTCACGTTTTAATTGCTACATGAAAGAAGAGAAAGAGCTGGCATTTCTATATCTGAAATTAAAAATAAAATAAAATAAAAAATTGCAAGGCAAAATCTTGCTATCAACTTATTAGCAGTGTCAGAGCTCAAATGTTTTTGGCTTGACCAAAGAAAATTTTTGTCAGATGTTAGAAGGAACATTTGCAGGAAAGCTCTAAAGAGGAATTTCTTGTTACCTTAATTACCTAATACACATCTTCATTTAGGTTTAGAGGTAGTTATATTATATCAGAACAGGGTTTCTTTGTATCTTAATTCTTGGAACGTACATATTAGGTCAGACCAAAGTTCCAGTTGGTATCATATCCTCTCTTCACTGAATCATAGAATGGTTTGGGTTGGAAGGGACCTTAAAGATCATAAAGTTGTAACTCCCCTGGCAGGGACACCTTCCAGGTTGCTCAAAGTCCCATACAGCCTGGTCTTGAACACGTCCAGGGATGGGGCATCCACAACTTCTCTGGGTCACCTGTTCCAGTGCTTCACCATCCTCACAGTAAAGAATTTCTTCCTTATATCTAAGCTGTAATCATTGTCCAGTCCTTAAAAAAACAATTTTAGAAAAGCACAAGCAGGTAGTGATATTTCTCTAGTAAAACTTCCCAGGTTTAAGCTGTCTTACTTGTTGAGTTACGATTGATATCTTTGTGCTTAATAGCTCTTGATCTATTTGCCTTTCATGAATTTGTCTAATTTACATCACTTCCATATCTACATCCATCTTTAGGATCACATTGCCTCCATAAATATCTTGTCAAAATTCTTCAGTGTCATGATGACCTTAAAAATATTGTCACAATTGTTGGTGTCAAAAACCACAATCTCATAAATATTTTATCAAAATCTCCTTATCACTCACTGTCAAAACAGTATTATTACTAACCCCATTCACATTCTAATCAAATTAATTAACATATGAAAAAACCCTGGGTTTTTTTGGATAAAATGAGTAGAATTTTCTGTCATTAGTTTTACAACTTTCTTCCCCTCTTCTTTTTAACTGCATGTTCAAAAGTTAATGCCTTTAGATTAAAACATCCTTACATTTATTAAGTTAAAATAAAATTAAATACTCAACATGGATATTAAATTAATATACCTCTCAGGATGTGGTAGCACACCACTTCTCAGTCCCCCTGAAGCTGTCTTCTCCAGGTTGAGCAAGCCCAGCTCCCTCAGCCTCTCCTCATGGGACAAGTGCTCCAACATCAAGTCATCGTGGTGGCCTAACACTGAATTCTGCCCAGTTAACTGATGTTATGCAGAACAGTTCCCAGAGTCTTTGCTACTTCACAAGTTATGGCCTCCAGGTAAATTAAGACCAATTAACTATGACTCCCTAAGCCCAGTCATCCAACAAGCTTTTGCCCATCTATTTGTTCATGCACTGGAATAGTAGTGTTCTAACTTGGATATAAGATTATTGTGTAGTCCATGTTGAAACCCTCGCTGGAATCAAGGTGATTGGCATCCTTTGCCTGCACTCAATCATGGACCCTGGAGTGACTGGCCTTTTTTGAAGATGGGTGCAATATTTGCTTTCTTTAGTCATCAAGGAAATCTCTTGATCTCTATGAACTTTCTAAGACGATAGACAGCAGCCTTACAGGAATCATTTATTTAGACTTCCTTGCAGCTTGGGGATTGGTATGGGCCAAGTAATTGATCTTAATTCACTGCTGCATATTATTCTTTTTGAACCCTGCTTCTAGATAGAGAAGCCTGTGAGACCTGGATGGTGAAGACAGAGACAAAGGCAGCAAAGAGAACATCAGGCTATGTCGGAGTGGGGTCCGGACCCGGAGTAACGCCGTAACCTCAATATGAGTATGGTCATTCTCCCCTTATTCAAGTTATTACAGAGTTTATATAGACAAACAAGCAGAATATGTGTTAGTGACAGTTATATGATTGGTCCTAGACTATTGTTCACGCACCTAAAAACTCGTACATGATTTGTGCATGTCCATACAAACGGTCAGTTATTGTCCATACAAACGGTCAGTTTAGGATAGGCTAAGCTCTAAAAGTTATAATTATATGGTCCTCCTACTTGCGGTTTGCTGACTGAGCAACTACTGCCTTCTATTGCCGTCCGACTTCCCCAAATT
Organism: Scolopax mira; assembly: GCA_004320125.1. Classification (NCBI taxonomy): domain Eukaryota; kingdom Metazoa; phylum Chordata; class Aves; order Charadriiformes; family Scolopacidae; genus Scolopax; species Scolopax mira. The sequence continues at coordinate 77,132 of BJBW01002293.1, read as the reverse complement.
TGTCTGCCTCTTGGGTGCCGCGTCAGCACATTTTGTGGTAAAAGTTCACTGTCAGCATGATTTAGATGAACTAATGAGGCCTACTCTGGCTAACCAGGCCTTGACTGAAGGCCTACTCTGGTTAGCTAAGTCTTGCATGCAGTCTCAGTGAAGCTGGGTTTGATGTTCCACAAGAGGCTGGATTGTTCACTCCAATGAGATCGTGGCTTTAGCCACTCCTCCACAAGGCTAGTCTGTGTCTGCTGTCACAGTGTCTGCTCTGAAGCTGACTTGCTTTAACCACAAATTTTAAAAATAAAACAAAATTGACATCTGTCACATCTGAGATGACTTATGAACTACCTAATTTTGAATCATTGGTAGGTCATTCAGTCCATATACCAAATTATTTAAAAGCTATTAATAACACATAAATTTATAATAAAAGCTCTAGATTTTAATCTCTAATGCTAGATATCCCTGATTTATTTAGGACTGACTTTATTTGACTTTACAAAACTTACAGATTTATAATGAAATGCAATTTTTATTATTTAATTTTGTTTCATAGCAGATTTTTTTTAATGCTTTATTGTCTAGTGAACAAACTTTTTGAGAAGCAATTAAGAATTGAGCCATGTTCACTTGGCATTTAGTGCTTTGTAGCTACAAAATTGGTTTTCTCGTATATTTTCTTCTGCTTGCAATATTGCAATAATTGTTTCCCACTCATGTCAGCAGCCCTATCACATGGCAGATTCCTTCAGTGCTACCTTCTTTATTAATTTTACAGTTAGGGGAGAAGTTCAGTTTGTCCTGGAAAATAACAGTGAAAAATCTGATTCAACACTGATCTTTGATAGTGCAGTATTTTTAAAGATCAAAAAACTTTGCTTGAAAGCTCCTACTAGCCAGAGGAGATTGTATAAATATGCTGACATGCCCATTATCATTTTCTCTGTTTATTTCTTTTCTGTATTAGCAGATGCTGGGATTTGAGTAATCTAAGAGCCTATTCCAGACCTAAGACATCATTAAACACCAGTATTTACTATAATTTGCCATACGTTCCTTTGGCTTCTAGGCTCTCTGTGCTACCTAGTCTTGTAAACTTATTTTCCCAGACACTTTAGTAATATCATTATTTTTAGGTTATTCTTAGATAGCCAAGGTATTGTGCCATGCAGCAATAGACCACAGTACACCACCCATTGAAGCTCACAAGATTATGTCTTTACAGTAAGAAGTTTTGAAATTAGTAAAGTGTGGAAGGATCTCAAGTAAATTTGAAATCAGAACTTCATGGTGGATTTTGAGATTTAGCCCCTCAGCTTTCAGCTTCACAAGTCTGACTGTGCCCTGCTGTGTAGAGTGTCCTGATGTTGGGGGTGAGGACATAAAGTACGATTCTAGGCAAGGTCTGTACCTAAAGGAACCCTTGTACTCATAGTAAACAAGGAGCATGTAGTAATACTTCTGCCACTATAAGGATTCACCAGAAGGACTGAGATACAGTGAAGTCTTTATACCTGTTTTTTTTTAAACCATTTAGAATTATTACCATCCCCTGTGGGACTGATCTTGCACATCCCTTGGAAGAAAATTCAGAAGATGATCATGTGCAATAAATTTTCCTATATGATTTTTGGAAGCTTCTGCTGAGGTGATGGATCTCTTCTTTTCCCTTTTACTAGAATTATACATTAGGGGTCCAGTATACTTCTTTCAAGATAGTTAAGAGCAATAAAGACATTTATGGATGCAGAGTATCAAACTCTCTGTTCAATCTGAGCAAAGGGAAACCCGTCACCAGGAGGGAAGGAAGGGGGATTGGATTAGTAAAAGCAGGTTAATGTCGCAACTGGGCTGAACCTCTCCAGCTGTATGGTTGGATCTACCAGCCCACATGGTAGTGAAGACTGCTGGGGGTTTTGTTGGAATCTCAGGTTTTAAGCAAACAAACAAACAAAAGGTAGAGCCTGCACTTAATAAAATACATAAGTAGCAAATAAATTAAATGAAAAAAATAAAATAAATAAGGAGAAAAAAAAAGAAAGGTAGAGCCTGCACTTAATAAAATACATAAGTAGCAAATAAATTAAATTAAAAAAATAAAATAAATAAGGAGAAAAAAAAAAAAGGAAAACCAGTAAGCTATTACAACTAGCAAGATGAAAAAAATTGAGAGGCTTGTGAATTAGTGTTAAATATGTGGGAAGATTTTTCTTTTAAATGAGCTTGTACTTCGGCAGATATGTCTATTATCCAATCTAAGGTTTTCTTTCGACAGTCCAAAGCCATTACTACTTTTCTGTTCTTTGATTAATGAGTCTTTCTGTCTTTCTGAAATATGTCCCTGTTTCATATTTCAGGGAGAGTTATCACATTCTCTGTCAGTTATCATTTTAGCAGAATATTATTGGTGTTCTTATACATTCAACTGCAAAGGTTTTATATTCTAAAACTGTTAACTACTTTTTCCTCCTACATATAGGAATGTTGGTTGCTGATTCAATGTAATGTTTCAATTCAGGGCTGAAATAGAGCAGGATAATTGTTCTCTGCACTTTATATTCACCTCTATTAAGTCTAACCATTGTGGTAGTTTCTTTTACTGCAATTGTTACACAAATAACTCATATGCAATCTTTAATCTCCTTTAATTTCCACCAGCTGAAACAATTTCATCTTCCCAATGACCCAATTGCTTTTTGAAAAAAAGTCATTGTATTTGTCTGTGTGTCATTACCTTACTGAATAAAAGATAAAGAAAAAATAAAGATTATTATGAACTTCTTGTTCAGGAAATGAGAAGCAACAGACATTTTACAGGAGTAGGACCACTCATTTTTACTCCGTTTTGATATTGCTAATCCATGACTTCATGGCTCTTGAGATTTCTCTATAAAGGTAGATAGATAGACAGACAGACGGACCAGCCAACCGACCAACCCTTGTCTCACACTGTTATTTATCTTTCCAATTGAGCTCATTCAGAGGCTGGATTTACCCTCTTTACCTTTGCTTCCCATGTCATACTGTTTTTCCAATAGCTGTTTGGGCAATAAAGAAACATACCATTGGAAATAATGCTACAGCATTATCTGTCCATGGAGAACTATCCTCTCAGAGAGGAGCGGTCTTCCTTTCTGTAGCTCCTATCTGGAATGGCCTCCCAGACTCTCTGCTTTGTTGAATGTTTGTGCCATGTCAGCCTGTGGCAGAGCTGCAGCTGGCCTGTGGTGTGCCAGGACCCCAATCCAATTGTCTTTCCAACCTTCACAGATGCTTTTGTTCCATTTAATGGCTCTGGCTAGAATCTCTATTCCTTGCCATTATAATGTGCTTGCCATGTTTCCATACAGATGTCTGAGTCAGGGATCACCCCAGTTGATCTAATTGTGATTATAAGCATAGCACCAAAAAATTGTGATAAAGCAACAAAACAATCCATGAAAATGAATGAGAAAACATGAAAATTCTTGGAGCACAGCCATTCCTGAAGTTTTTGTAATTTGCTGCAATAGATTAACGTGTTATTAATACTTTCGGCTGACTACTAACTTTGGGTGTGTAGCCACTATTATTGATGTCAGTAGGAGATGTGAAATTTGCCTTACTGGTGCTTACTCCTTTACTCAAGGAATGCAGCATCTATCACTGCCCATACATCCCACCCCCCCTGAGGGGCATAATGAGGCTCAGTTAAGCATGAATCACTGCTGTGTTTAATTTTAAATCACACACAAAGAAGGAAGAGTCCTATCATATTTCCTCTCATCACTGTCCCAAGACTAAGCACAGCCCAGCTTTAAATTCTAGGGAACTACTTCTTGAGTCATGCTTGAAGTCAGCCTTGTGAATCACCATGCTGAGATGAGTGTATAGCTCTAAGATACAATATGAATAAATTGTTTGCAACTGTGTGAAACAAATAGGTGACTATGAAAAATGACAAGATTCAATGTGCAAAAAATACAGCTTTTTATTAACTATTAATTCAGCATCCTCTTTAGAAAAATAAGGGGGAAATGCCACAGATCTCCTGAATTTAAGTGAAAAAACATATGAAGGGAAAAAGGAAATAAGTTTGATTCAGGAATCCATATAATCACTAATTTTCATGTGCAAGGAAGGACTTCAAATTCACAAAGTTGATTAGCTGTTTCATAATTCCCTAATATTTTGTGTGTTTATTAGGTTTATTGATGCATGTTGAAACAGTTGCTTAAAAGAAGTAGATCACACTAGAAAAGTGGGGACGGGAATCACAGGTACAGCTAACCCAAGGGTGCAGGCAAGTCTTCATCATAAAAGTGATTCATTTACAGGGCTTCTCAGTTGTTAAAAGTACAAATAGCCTGACAGAGCAGCCAATGCACGGAATCACTGTTAAGAAATGTAACACACATGTAACCACAAATGGTTAAGAAAAAAAAGCTGCTAAAAAGAAACACTTATTCCATTAATGACTGATAGGTCCTAATCGGAATGTGAATTCATATATTGTTTTAAATAAAATCCTAATTATTTTCCATTTACAAGTGTGTCCCCATAGAAAGGTCTTTGCATATTTGTTGATTTGCTTCTAAGCATTGATTAAATGGCTATAACCTGCAGTATCTGGCTACTCACTTCTCCCTATGTCAAAAACATTCCTGTTTAGTAGTCCATCCAAATGCACATTGGTAGGACTAGCCCTCTTTTCCTTTTGTTTTACAGTAAGCAACTGTCAGATAAACATCAGAAGTAATTGTGCTAGCAGCAACAAGAATCAGGACTCCACTTTGTCAATTGAATATCCAAGCTAGGTATTCCTACTGCTTTTGGTCCATGGACCACACAAGCCTTTCTAAACAGCACACCAATTTTAACAAGAAGGCTGCATAGAATGTTCTACTACTGTACAGTATTAGGATACTCTCTTCCCACCAGGACATGTTGACCATAAGGATGAGAAGGACTTGGAATCCAGGTAATTCAGTCTGTGAGAAAAGCCACATCTATCTGGTCTTATAAAGAGAGAAGGAAGAAGACACTGACATAATTTCTTCTGTCTATGTTTTAGAAGGAAATCACTAGCCTTGATTAGTTGTTTGGAAATGTAGTTACTAGAAAAATTGTCAGTTTCTGTACAAAGTTATTAGCGTCACATAGATGAAAGATATCATTTTGCCCCTAAAAACAGTGGGGAGGGCTGCTACATCCAGTGCTTTGTTTGGAGCTGATAATCATCGAAGCCCTTTATTGGATTTATGTGTACTCAAATATTTATCAAAACCATCCACATGTATTTTAACAATAACCTTAGAAATCTTATGTGCAACTAGCAATTAACGGTGAAGAAAGCATGAGGCAGCTAAAATAAAAGTTATGCTGTCTGTATATATCCTTCTTATACAATTCTAGAGCAATGTAAAAGATAACACAAGCCTAAGTGAGCACAGCAAAATGGGCAACCCAGCTTGGCCCAGTCTTTTAAACAGAACTCTAATACTCAAGATTCACATATAGCATAGCCCTACGTGCACCAGAATAGGTGTTCTCTGTGCTACTGAAAAAGGTCAAAATGCAGTTAAAATTTCTTCCTAAAGGCAATTGAGTGTACTTTTATATGTTTCCTTTAATGAAACAGGTGTGTCCCTCCCTGTGTGAGAGAGAATCTTTAATGGCACACAGCTATCTTAATATCCCTTTTCCTTTTCTGTCAAAGGAAGTGTATGACAAAGTCAGGTGGCATAATCGGGGACTGAGTCAACACCAGCTGATTTTTCCTGGCATCAAATTTCCTTGCATGTTGTAGTTCAAACATCCCCAATTCAAAGCTAAGGGTAGAGGGAGAGTTTTCTATCATGCTGCAGCTTTTTATTTTGAAGCTTACAACTGGGTATGGATACTTCTGCAATGGCTGCTGTAAGGTGTATGATTAAGATATCTAAGAAAATCTAGAAAGAATCTCTTCTCCAGTGTTTCCACTGACAGTAAACACAGGAAGTAAACAAAAAAATAAACATTATAATTGCAGCTGGGAAAATTCTGTATCTTTTAACATGGCAAGTCATTAGATATGTGAGATGTCAGATATATGAGATGTCACTGATGCACCATTATTAGCCTAAAAGATCTCTTGCTAAAAGGGTTATATGCTTCAGGTTGAAATACAGTTGATCTTTATAACCGACTGATGTTAGTTACACTGTGGAGTTCTTTTTTTAATTTTCCATCAGGCAAGGAATATCTGCTGAGAGCACCTACTATAATTATATAGTCTTTAAAATACTCAGCACATGCTAATCCTTGGTGTAAAAGTTTACTAACTTTGTGTCCAGGAATCTTGATTTATAAATTATTGGTGAATATGTGTGTCAACTCCTTCTTTCTTTAATAGGAATCTCTGCACATGAAAATATATTAATCACAGATTGGTTGAGACAGAAGTTACTAAAAAAGTGTTTTCCTTCATGTCTACAATTTTTCACCACAGTAGATATGGGTAGAGATTGGTAGATAATAAAGTAAAAAGTTACTAAAATATCAGAATGAATTTTAGAAAGAAAAAGTTGTCACTATCACGGTGAAAAATTCCTTACATAGCTTCCTTTAATATTTCTTGTTAAAGAAAATTCAAATAAGAATCAGTGTTTGTTTCTTTCTCAAATGATATTTGTTTCTGTGCATAACTAAATATACATGTGTTGCATATGGATGTATATATATCAATAGATAAGCATCAGAAATACATGCACGTGTACACACACATGTTCTGCTATTATTATATCTGATCTGCTGCTTCTGCTTTTTGTATCTTTCATATCAAAACATATTGTGGCACACTGGTATCCTTCAGCTTTGGTAAAGCACACTCAAAATTTGATCCTACTAGCAGTGCTGTACTTGCTTATCTACAAATAAGCAAAAAGCTGCCTCTCCCAGCATGAAAGGCTGTTTCCCTAACACATTTGAAAGAGCAAGTCTCCTTCTGACTTTTATAGTTCAGCTTAATTAGGCAAAATTGTCCCTGAGTCCAGATCAGGCATCAGTTATCACATACATAGAATCAGGAGATTTAAAAGGATGCTCATTGTGATTGTTTCTTCATTTTTTACAGGCTCAAGCATTGCCTTCCTACTCATGTCAAGTTCAAACAGAAGTGTGATCCAAACAAGATAACAGGATCACAGAAGTGTACAGAAATTCAAATTTTTGAGTACTATGATACATTTGAAAGGTCCTGATAACTAAATTTGACAAATGTCTGCAGCCACTTTATCTGCCCTTTCTTCAATAGTTGCCACTTCTGTTTTTTCTCCTCTTTTACTATTTCAAGATGTGACATTTCCTTTGGTCCTTTTTTTCATGCATTTTTATGTTTTAGTTTGAGCACAAAATTAGAAACCTAGTAGCTGGAAGACAAAATAATTAACCTTCATATGAGAAAAAAATCTTTATAGCATTTCTAAAATAAATATTTCATGTGTGTAGTGCATAATTGCTTCAGATAATGGTTTCATTGATATTTTTTGATACCTAAATGGCAAATCTGCGCAAATTTCTATTGTATTGCTGTTTGTTACTCACTAGCTTATTATTGATATACTAAGCAATTTAGAGTATTTCCTGTCTGTTTCATGTATTTATGTACTATGAATACATATCACATACAGTAAGTATAGAAATTGATATTCAGAGAAGGGCAGAATTTTTCATTCTTCCAAATGGCTTACATCTCTCTGTATATCACTCCTATATTTTACACAGTGATATTTTTTTTTAACATAAAATTAATTAAACTGCTCAAAACAAAGGCAAAAACCCCGCAATAATAAATGTGGGTCTTATCTTCAGGATAATAGCGCCCATTATATATCTCAACAAAATTTTTCTTTATTTGGTTTTAACAGTGACATGTAGCAACAACATAATGCAATGGATATTTATGACTACAAGATTGTTCAAATATCGTATGTTATTCATTATCCAGATAACACTAACAACATGAGACTAATTAGTTTCTGTACATATGAAATTGAGAAAAAAAAGTCTTGACCTTGTAAAGGACCGTGCAACATTTGTGACCTTTATGTCATCTTAAATTGCCACATGCCACTTGGAAATACTTAACAATACTTAGCAAAATCCCATCTGAATAACAGCTTCTAATAGGCTATATATGCAGTTAAAAAAAGACAAGGAAAAAAGAAAAAAAGAAAATTTCATTCAACATGCTCAGATCATATCAGGACTGTACAGTAAAGCTGGGCAGCTGCTGTAAAAATGCACTGGCTGAAATGACAGCTGCATAAAAGCTCAGTCCCAGACTGGACTTCAGCCATTCCAATTTCATTACTAGATATGTATTTATTTCACATTACTGCTGTGAAAATAATTTCTATCAAAAATACTGATTGGAGGAATAAAAAGTATTCTTCATTTAATTTTGCATTTATAAAAAATCATAACATTTATAGTATATATTGAATTTCTTTTCGATAAAAGACTTTTTAAAAGAGAAAGCAATATGAGGGAATATAAGATTATGTGAGAGAAAGCAGGAAGCTAGTCTCAAATTTTGATAATGATAAGAATTTCAGAACTGAAAACCCCAAGAACAGGATATCTTAAGCTAAGCAGTTGACACAGACAGGGAAAGACCAAAAACATTGACAAAAGAAGTGTGAGAATTCCTGTGGAGTCTAACTTCATTGTAAACTTCATGAAAAATTTTGGAGTCAAGTTGCGATTCCCTCTTCACATAAACTGTTCGCCTGCAGTATTCTAACATATGGTACTAGTGAAGCAATATTTACAAAACCTCAGAGAGATTAATCCCACCAATTTATGGGCTGGGAGTGGCTGTCCCAGCTTTTTATTTCCTTCCTGTGGGAGTTTTCCATACGCTTCAGCTTGTTTCCAAAATGATTTTCTTGGATCAGAGCCAAATGTAGCACCAGTAATTCTGGGACTGGAAGTTCTGGTTCAGACCAATGTGGGGTGTTAAACATCTGGAGACTGTCTGCTATTGTTCAGAAATACAATAATGTAATATTCTGCTGCAGTGTGGTATGGTAGGAAAAAACCTCCTCAAATATATATTACCTTGTAATAAGGAAATATAGTATGTTTTGTCTTTTCCAAATGAATATTATTTTTACTAGAACTGCTTGGAAACTCCACAACAAAGCAGATATTCTTTAGAAGTGTAACTTTTCATTAAAATTAATATGTTTCAGTTGAATTTTCCTGTCTCCACAGACAACTTGACTGCAAAAGAGCAGAAGCCCCTCCTTTTCCAGTTTACAAACTGACATTTGGACCCAACACTGTCAGTAGTCCTTGTCTGGGCGGGGCTACTTGAAGACTAGTGGGTATTTGGAGTGTAATTCTTCATTAGCTTTTTAAAAGACAAAAGGAGAGTCTTTTGCATTAAAAGTTGCGCAGTCAGCCTTTATTCATTGTATATTTTTATTTGGATTCAAAGATACAGAAAGAAATACTAAGATACATGTTGAGAAATGTGCCTAAAAGTTAAGCAAAATCGTAGTGGAAGAAACTGGCAATCTGATTTTTCCTGCTTTGGAAGAGATATTATTAAACATAGTGAAGCAAATGAGTGAGTATGTTTACTCTCATATTAGTGAGGACAGAAACAAACAGTAGCATCTTTTCATTTTCTTGGCTAGTTCTGCTTTGCCACCAGTCCCTGTTCCAGGCAAGCCCCATTCCTAGCTTGAAGGTCATTTAAAACCTCAGCAGAAATTTATAGATATTTGATCAATTCTGCCAGTGTGCTGCATACTTCTCTTGTGCTCTTCTTCTGATAGTCTGTGGCTTAGATTCTGTTTTCTCTGAGTTGTGGCCTTTGTATGCTTGGAAGGTTTTTTTTTTTCCACACCTGAGATAAAACTGCTGTATATCCCCATGCTATACAGGACCCAGGCATGAACGAAGCATCTATCTTTCTACACTTCATTATTGATCCTGTAGAACATATAAACAAGGATTGTTGAGAAATTTTAGACAGAATTGTTTTTCACGGAACAAATGCACTTTCATCTGTAGATATACCTAACAGGAACATATTCCAGTAATTTTTTCAATGAGGGAAATCTGAGTTTATTATTTTAATAATATTTTTACTAACTTTATCCAGATACTTATGCATTACATAATTATGAAAAATCAAGGTATAATTAGTATCCTGTAGTTATTCTGTCATTTTATCATATCATGCAGATTTAATTTTTTCATGAAGTTTTGAATTCTTCCAGATCAAGTTTTGGGATTTTTTTTTTCCCAAATGTCCATATTACTTATGAAAGGGAAATGTTGACCCATCTAAATTGAATGGTAAAATGTGAAAGCAGAAGAAGAGGGATGGATACTTGTACCTAAGAATAGAGCTGTAATTGAAAAGTATTTTCTTTCCAGGAGAGGGACTGTTAGAGCTAAAGGTGAATGTGTTAATTGAATTATCTCCATGAAAATTAGAGACCATTTGATTTAAAAATAGCCATAAAGGTCATTGAATTGAAACATTTAGAGAGAAGAATAGGTGCTTGGAAAGTTTATGGCCTTAGTAAACAAAGCAAATAAAGTAACAACAATGAGGACATTCAGAGATTGCCTTATATTATTATGGGAGGAGAAGGTAAGCTCTTGACTGAAAAGATAATGCCAAGTCCTCAGCACTTTGTAAGCAGATGGCCACATACACTGTAAGATGAGCATAATTAAAAAATGAAATTACAACGGTTCACCTTATTTTTAAGTAAGAACCTTTTTAATGCAAACATGATCATTAAATAACAACAAGATTGATGGTACAGGAAGATCTGAACATTTATTTGAGCATATGTCAGTAGAAAAATGCAGCCTGCTTCATTTATTTCAGTAGATGCTTCTGTAGAGATAGTGACACATCTTTGTTCCTTTTTTCTTCTTGGAATATCTTTCTTCTTGGTGGTATTTCAAGAGAAAGGAGTGTGTGCTCAAAAATTATAGCAATAGTAATAGGTCTTTCCTTCTCTTTGTACTATTAAGCAATTGCATTCTCTTTTACGTCATCATAAACACAGCCTTTCCAGTGCTCATTAGAGTAAAATTAGACAAAAGTAAGGTGCAAACATTTTCATTCAGATCACGGAAAACAATGTTAATCCTGTATAGCTAGCTTATCTTCACATTGTTTTATCTGAGAAAGCTTTTTCCCTCATTTAGAGCTATGTAAAATCATTGCATGCAAAGTAAGAAATACAGGAATCATCCTGAAAGATTATGACTTTTTTTTTCATACCCAAGTGTGCTGAGATAAATACTTATATGCCCTTGGCATCTCAACACGGTAAGGAACCAAGACCTTTGGATTTGTTCAGACCACTTAGAAACCTGCTGCAAAGAAAGAATAGGAAAAAATGGACACTTTTATTCTCACAGGGAGAGAAAAGAGCATTTATTTTATTGTATCTTGATCGAGAATGTTGCATCCAGCTGAGCCTAATCAAACAGAGAGAAATACATGGCAGTGTTTGTGTGCAGAATACACACACACTCAAAGACACAGTAGGAGACATAATGCCTGCTGTCAGACTTTCTCCCCTCTGTGGTATATTATTTTTAAAAATCCATTATTTCACATAAATTTTTTTAAATTTTAATAAATTAAAATAAAAAATACTTTAATCATTTTTTTTAAATTAATGCATCTAGTCATAATTTAGGGATCCATTAAACAGGTAAGTCTCAATTTCTGTCTCAGGGATAAAGCACAAGGATGACAGCCAGGAGAGAGTTATTTCTTTTCCTTATCTCTGATGTTGATGTAGTGTATTACCTTGGAAAATTCACCTTATTTCTCTGGGCCTCAGTTTCTAACATCAAAAACTGTAACATGGATATTGACAGGCATTTATGTGAGATACTGAAAAGAACGTGAAAACACAAGTAGGTTATACGACTGTCTCCTGCAGTTTCTAGTGATGTGCAATGCTCAGTAACAGGAGACAGCTAAGTCCATTCTGAACAAGATGGAAATATCTTTTTAACACTTCTCAATTTTTTTTTCTTTGATTCTATGAATTTACACATTCTGTGCTTGCATCAACACTATTCCATGCCAAGGATTTACACTGAATGAATTCTATTTTTGGATGATTTTTAGTTCTAATAATACTCCTATGCATTTGTTTTATGACACACGTGACTTTTTATATCTTTATATAATCCCCTCACTTTCCTCTTATCTGGGCTGGAAAGCTGTAATCTAGTCAATAGTTCCTTCTACTGTTTGATATTTTTAAACATTTTTTCATACATCTCCACACCGTTTCCAGTTCTACTGTAATCATAGAATCATAGAACAGTTAGAGCTGGAAGGGATCTGAAAGATCATCTAGTTCCAACACTCCTACCATGACCAGGGACACTAAACCAGACTGTTGAGTCTAAATCTATTCTCTTCAATTGACAAATAGGGCAACACCTCCTCCTCACTTCCCCTACCTGTCTTTCCTGAAGAGCCTGTATCCTTCTATTCCAACACTTCTGTCATAGGAGCCATCCCACCATGTGTCCATGATGCTAACAAGATCATAGCCCTGCAGGCGTATGCATGTCTCTTAACTCCTCCTGTTTATTCTCCCTGCTGTGTGTATTTGCCCCTAATGTAACTTGGGTCCGCAATGAAGCTGATGTACTGGCTGGTATTTGTATTTCCTTGTGTTGCACTGCTTTCCTGTCAACCTGTGTCCCTTCTTCAGGTCTACCCTAACCTGGCAACTCTAGTTTAAACCCCTCTTCATGAGCTTGGCAAACCTCTGAACAAAGATATTCTTTCTCTTCTCTGACAGGTGGACCCCATCAGGCCCCAGTAGACTTGGTTTTTCAAGTGACTCCCATGGTCTAAGTAGACAAACCCCTGGCTGCAGCACCAGTCCTGTAGCCATTTGTTGATTTGCCAGATTCGATTGGCCTTGTCAACCCCTTTCCCTTTGACTGGGAGGGAACTGATGAATAAGCTACCTGCTCCCTGCTGCTCCCAGGGTTCTATAATCTGACTGCCCCTAGCCGTATCACTGGTGCGCATATGAAACAACAGCACCAGATAATAGTCAGAGGCTTGGTACTCTCTCAGTGACATCCCTGATAACAAGCCTCCACTAAGCAACACACCTGTCTAAGAGTGCATCAGTTCAGCAAATGGGTATCTCTGTACCTCTCAGAAAAGAGTTGCCAACTACTAACACTCATCACCTTTTTTTGGTTGTGTAGGTTGTTACAGGGGAGCAGATCTGGTTTCCTTCTGCAGCTCAGCCACTTGCTGCAGGAGGTCCTCCACCTGGACACATATTTTTCAGGCAGATGTGCCACCTATCCCTACCCCAGGAGAAATATCTAGGTATCTTCTGCAGTCAGAGATCTGCACTGCAGCCTCTCCCTTCAGTCTGGGTGGAGGCATCAGCCACCACTAGGGTAGATGGTGCAGACTCCCAAGCCAGAAATGCACTCTTTGCTTCTAGATGAGAGCCCAATGTTTTGTCTTGAGGTCAGGTAGAATGAGTAGCCTTGACCTGTGCAGATGATCACAGAACGGTGTCGGTTGCTCAACCAGTGCAATGGTATTAATTTGAAGAGGTGCCCTTCTCACACACCCTTCCTGTGTGAACTGCCACACAAACTGTTGTGCCAGGCTTGGCTGATGCCTCACACTCTGTCGTCTACACTTTCCGTTGCTTGCCATCCCCATGCTGCTTTTAATAGCTGTGGGGATAGTCGCAGTGGCTCTGGCAATGCCCTGGCCTCTTCACTATCTCCCTTGAGAGCTTCTAGCTCCTGGCAGGTCTCTCTACTTCCCTGGCTTTTCCCTGCCTCAAGAAAATCCCCTGTGTGCCATAATGTTTTCACTAGTAGGAGATGTGTGATATTCACATGTACATATATCACCGATTTCTACAAAAAGGGCACAATGAAGTTTTCTATTTTATTTTCCATTTTTTTTCATAATAATTCTGAGAATTACATTTGTTTTCTTGACTGTTGCTGCACTGACCTGACATTTTCATAGAGCCATGTGTTATGACCCAGATATCTCATTTTTCAGTAATGATTGTCAGCTGTCAAGCCATCACTGTATACACAAATATTTGTCATTGTTTTTTACTAATTTTGTTCAAGTTCCAGTTGTGTCTGATCCATAATCTCTGACAAGATCTCAAGATTCTTCTATGCCCAGGGACTTTCGTAATTCTAATGTGGATTTTATTATATTCATTATCCCCCAGTGACTTGTCTTGGAGCTGTTCCACTCTGTATAAACAGAGAGAGAAAGATTTGAGAGAAAGAATTAAATATTCAAGGCAGCCCTTCTGTGTTACACTGGGAATGGCTAATTATTTGTACAAAGCGGAATAGTCCCAAAGAAAACAAGACAGACTGAAAGGAGGTTACTGTTCATAGGATTCCTGTATATTCAAGAGAAAGAAATTTGTGGAAAGGACTACCTTTTATGACCTAAGTTTGTCTCCACTGGTTATCAAAGACACTTTGCCTCCTATCTGAACACCCTCGTGACTCAGCTTAGTGAACAAAGCATTCATCCGAACAATTAGAGAACATAGAGGTTCCAACAAGAATATCCATCATTCAAAGTAAATTCCCTGGTTACTGGGAAAGTCATCCTGTTAAGGAAATCCTTTTTTTTTTTTAATCTGGTTTAGACAATACACTCTTTACTGACTTCAAGAAACTTTTCCTGATGATGGGATCCCATCAGTGTATTGTCTAAACCAGACAAAGAACAAGACTTTCCTTAAAAGGATGATGGGATATTAAATTAAGATGTACCATCACAAAAAAAAATGACTACAGAATATTAAGAAAGTAAATGAACAGATGAAATATAACTCCTCTGGAGTTAAAAGGGAAATAAATTTGGTATCATAAGTAAGAAAAGTTAAAGGGTTAAGACGAAACAAGCTTGATGTTCTATCTGAAGGTTTAAGATTTCTTTCAGTCATCGATGAGGCAAACTCAACCTTAAATCTGAATTTTTGGTTTTCATTTCTGTGTTTTATGTTGGATCCATGGTCAAGTCTTTGTAGTACATGCAGCCCCAGCCCGGAGCATCAGGCACCTCCTTCGGTCCCCAGGCTGGGGGGCTGTGGCTCAGAGAGGCCCATAACCAGGCACATGGTTACAAGGCAGCAGGAGCTGGAGATCTAGCAGGACTAAGGTGAGACCCTCAACTAAACTACCTGTTTTGGACAGGGCTCAGCCCCTTGGCACTTGGGAACCTCTCCCCAGGATCAACACTGGGAAGGGGACACCCTCAGCTGTACTGGCTCTTAGCTGGCTCAGAGCCCTGACAGCCAAAGCTCCAGGAGACTCATGGGGTTGATTATGGGCCTTACAACATCTTCTACTCAAAACCCATCGTAAGTAGGCAGCAGAGGTCACTACCTTTATATTTGATATGAACTTTAATGTTTGCAAAATATTCTGAGATTATCCAGAAGGTGAAACTCATTAAATATCATGAACAAGGACCAACTAATTTCTAAGTACTCACTGGGCATTGACATGCTTTAGGCAAAGATCGGTTTAAAACTGTCAAAACTGAAGCACATCTTGGCAGCCTCGTAATCAGAACATCTGTAAAAGAAATGCTAATACTGAAAATGTAAAGGATGAAAGATTTTGGCTGGTTTTGTAGATTGGACACAATGGGAATACTTGATGGGAAAAATTGAATTCCACTTCTGTCATCTGAGGTACCTCATTCATCTACTGGACTGTAGTTCTTTGGATCCTGATAAAAAAGATGAGCTACAGTTAGCCTTTTGGCAACATCCTATCTGTGAGATCTCCCTTTTCCTACAATACTATTTACACATTTTATGTAGTTTCTGGATAAAATCCCAGATTAATGCTGGGAATAGGAGTCCTTCCCCTGAACACTTGTTTATGGGGTTTTTCTTCTTTATTTGATTTCTGCCACCAGCAACGTTGCATTCTTTGTTATGTAATGACAGCTTTCTTGAACTTGAGAGAGAAGCGTAGGTGTCTCCACACCCACCTGCACAGCAGCTGATGTTGCTGACAGGTAGGAGTGCTGTCAGGGCTGAGATGAACACTGTGCTGTGGTTGCTCAGTTTCCTAGAGAGGCCCATGCCTTTTTTATTATGGGCAATGTCGTTGTCTCATGACTGTATAATAAAAAATAAACTGGTCACAATAGCTTTTTATGATAGGCCAAATCATATCAATTTGTTGAATTGAATTTACCTTGTCCAACTTCAGGCACGTAAGATTTTATCATGGGTACGACAGTGTAATCAGCATCTTGCAATGGAGCTGGATACTGGAATTTATTTAAGAACTTTCAATAACAAGAGCTTTTACCCGGTTTGGTTATCTCACACACTCACTTACTTGGTCTACAAAGTGCTGTTTTCACTTGGTTTCAATTTCTCTTCCCCAGAGGGAGGTCCCTGTTGCCCAGGAAGGTCAGGCATAGAGTCATGCAGCTTTGTGCTGCATAGCTGCTAAGTCCCAATGCATCCCCCAGCATAAACTCTGCTCAGCTCTTTGATACCCAGGATCATCACCCACTTCCAGTACTTTTCTTACAGTCAGGACATTCACTGCCTTCATTTCAGACCCTCTTTTTCTTTCTGAGACCACTTGACAGGAGACTTTCTTTCAAACACTAGCTTTCTTTCCAGAAATCCAAACCCAGGGCTTTCCCACCTAGATAGTGTATGTGTACATGCTTAGCTTCTTAATTGGTAGTTCTCTCTCATGTCTCTATTAATTGTAGGTTCCACGATTCGTCACTTTTGTTCAGACCAAGTGTTATCAGAATTTATGATCAGTCCATACTGGTTGCAGCTGGCAAGTAACAAGTTTCTGCTTGAAAATGCAAAAGGTCAATTTCAGAGATTCACCCATACACAAACACATACACCAAATTACCTACTGCCTGTTAGCATTTACAGTTTAAGCTATTTTTATCACCTACAACAGGTTTAGACAGCTACATCTATACTAATAATGGAAGAGTGTCTTTAAAAGCAGTGGAGAGGAAAAGATATTTTTAGGGTATCTCATCTACTTTAAAAGTGCCATTTAAAGATGTCATGGACTGAGTCATTGAAATGCCAGTTGTCTTCATCTATAAAGTAAAAGAAACACTCGGGGGTGACCTCCAGCTCACTTGGTGGCTGGAGGTGGCTCCACAGCTGACTGCAATTAAAAAAATATAAATACTATTCTGTCTAGTTTTTGAAGCCAAAGGGTTGGGGTTTGAGCAGGTCTGAGCAGGTCTGAACACAGAGCAGCATTGCAGGTGCCAAGAGAACGCTGAGGCAAAGAAGAGAGCTTCCTAGGTGGCTTAGACTTCTTTACATACAGACAATGGTTAAGGGAGATTGTTCTAGAATACAGTTTTACATTTGAGCATGTAAGATCCTCACTTAATTCATCTTGGTCCTTAAATTACTTTTCAGAACTGGCTTACTTCTTGTTTTATGTTTTGATTTAACTTTTTCCACTTCTGCTGTTCTTAGTTTTGTAATAGAAAAAAACTGACAACAAAAGTAAAACAAGGAAAAACTCACCTTTCCAATTTTTTTTAATTAGGCCCTGAACTCAGGACTGTTGTATTTTAAGTTGAAGACTTTTTTTTTCTTCTAAATTTTCACAGCAGACTGTGAATAATTTGTTATATTTGAAGTATGTAATGCAGCATAGTGAAATGGAGAGTTAAAAAATTCCTTTTAGTGAAATAGGCTTATTCAAACAATTATGTCTATGTCTTTGGCAGGTATTTTTATGTATAGAGAGTTAAAGAGACACACACGCCAGTACAGGTATTTTGTTATTCCTGTTGACATTCATATCAGACATTAAAGAAGCTTATAATCAGATTGAACTTTGCTATTGGCTGTAGGGAATGGCATACCTACTTTACTTCCCCCTTTTCTTCTTTGGCTACTACTCAAATGTCTAATAATTTAAAATTCAAGGTGCATTTACTAATTATTGCCAGAGGCATGGTAATTTTAATAGGTCATATATGTCATACTGTTTTATATGCACCCATGAATCTCATTAAAGTACATAAAAATGAGATTAATAAGATTTTTTTAATATGTCAGATTTGATAACAGGTAAAATTGTTTATACCTATGACTTAAAAATTAGAACATGTGTCACATGGAAGTCCTATGTGAGCCTATTAGTATAATGGATTGAGTTCTTAAATAGCAATACTGATTCATATGCTTATCATATGTAGCAAATCATCTTTATTATATTGAAACAAGGATTTTGTATCAGTTTTTATTTTCTTGATGTCTTTTGGATAGCATGGCTTTAGAATACTGGAAACAATAGGAAAAATAGACTCAAAATGACAAAATAATACTTATTCTAATTGTTGTAAAATGATTACTGTGGAAGTCAGAAATAAAAAACTCAGTGTCATACAATTTTTGTACTACATAAATGTTTTAATTTCTTTGTTTTACTAGCCTAAGACACAGTTTTTCTTTCTGTACAAATATTAATACTCATTTACTGGAAGTAATGGAGGGCTCTATCTCTCACATTAGTGCTGCTGAGGTAAAAAGTGTGCTCCAAATCAGCCGAAGGAGGTCACGGGGAAAGACGTACTCTCTCCCCTAAGACTGTTTCACATGCTTACTGCATATGCATGTGTGAGTTTGGAAGATGGAATGCTCATGAATGTGGGAGCAAGTGTTCCTGATGTTCTTTGTTCCTTGCTCTTTTTTGTGTGAATCATGTCCATTCCAAGGAAGGGAAGCCATGGCACTTGCTCTGGGTAGTAGAGGGTTCCTGACAAGTGAGAACCTGAGAAATGCAGTTTTTCAAAACATTATAATCTGGCTATATAAAGACAGTTTTTATGTGCCTGGTAAAATGCACTTTACTTTGCAAAAGTGACCTCTCTGTCAAGTTGTCCTGGCATCACCTCAAAGGTAGGACTGTTCAAAGAAAAGATTTTAACATGGGTAATACCACATTCCTCTGGGTTTTATTCTTAAAGTACTTATCATGTTGGCTAAAATGTTTCAAAAATGTAGCCTGACTCTACCTCTGTAGACCATTAGTGTGTGCATTAGAAAACTCTACACACCAGAGACAACTTTATTTTGCTATTTTACAGAATCTTAGAAAGGATAAGCCATGTTAGGTCATCCAGAAAATATTTCTTCCAAAAGAGGAATACTTCTTCCACTAAGCTTTCCAATGCTAACTGTACTCTACATCCACTACTGTTTTAAATGTTTCAAGAGACAGTTTCTAGTTATATTCTAGTCTATGTCACATTCTCACCTGAGCTTGTTTTAGCAGTGTGCAGTGCAGAGAAATCCCACAATGATCTAAAAAAATTAGTTATTTCAAGGGAAAGAAGAAAATATAATTTTCCCCTAATTCACTATTGGGTATATTGGCTTAGTGAAAACGCAATATGTTTTATGTTTATTTTAAAGAAATTAAACCCCTGTACAATTCTGGAAGTAATGGATTTTTGTCTGATCATGCTATTATTATTTTACAAAACCCACCTAAACCCCCCATAATTACTTCTGGTATTAGATAAATAATTACACTCTCAAAATTAAAAACCCAAATAACCTACTCTATTATCCAATGGAAAAGACATTAAAAGAAAAAAAAATGATGAGAAATAGATAGCAAAAATTGTGGAAAAGAAAAGATGGAAATGTCTCAAGGAAGCTTTTGAAACTTTTTGGCTTACTCTTTGAAACCTGATTTTAAATTCATTTACCTGCAGATACTGATACCTATTTCACTACACCATACTTTGGTACAGAAATAAGTGAGAGTTTGTTTATTACAGTAAAGTAGATTTCCGTGGCCCTGGGATATTCAGTTTCTTTCTTTTTCCTTTAACTCTGCAATATATTTACATTGAATAGAGGTTTCTACTCACTTAAGATTAAAAAAAAATATTTTTACAAGTATAAACACTTTTATTAACTTTTTATATCTATTAAATGAAATTATGTCCCCAGCTATGCCAGTGTAGTTGGCTTCAACTCAGCACAGAGAGTTAAAATTGTGCTTGTGCAAATGAAGTAGATTTTGACCCAATCACTTCACAGAAATGGAACTGGTAAAAGTAACAGTGTATTTACAACCAACTAAAATGGCTTTTGCCTGCTGCTAATGTACTTTACCTACCACTGTATCTTTTCTTCAACGGCTGTCTTCCATTGATTTTTGAAGTATTGATCTGAGTCTATACTTCCAGTCCTTCCTGAAAAGTCTACACTGCTGACATTTTAAAGCTGGAAATTCACTCATTTTTTTTATCCATTCCTGGATATGGCAGTGAATTGCTTAAATTGTTTTATTCTTTATATTAATGTTATGAATTTAAATTAACATTGTTAATATTAAATAAATTTCAATACCACAGTTTAAGATACTTTGCCCTGATTTAACTGTATCACCATAGCAAAAATCTATTCTTTTCCTAAAAAACTTGTTTTAAATACTCTTCCTGTTTCGATACCTGTGTCATTAGGATAAACATTTGGAAGTATTGTCTGGCAAAATATGCTTACAGACTACACTAGTCTATTTGGAACAGTCTAGCACATATTGTCTGAAATTCTGGGCTGATAGTCTGACTCCATAGCATTGCTACTGGGTTTAGAAGCCAGCCACAAAAATGGCTTTTTCTTAATTTCTTCTGTTTTCAAGATCGATTATTGTGAGTATTCCTATTTCATGTGGCTTGGCACGTGAGAATAACATTTTACATTTTTGTTCACTTTAAGTGCATATATGAAGTAGTCCTAAAGTTAGTTCCATTTTCCTTTACCTCACAAGGGAGTATTTTCTATCGGGAATAACAAATTTTAGTTATATACCCCAAAGCCTTAAGGGAGCTGTGGTCCTTTATGCTAAGTATGGGCCAGAAACTTCTAAGACATTACTTTTGGTCGTATGCAAGATTTCTTGATATGGTCTATGATATACATTGGCTGAATATTAGTTTTGTAAATACTTTTGAAATACTAACCTCTATCTGCAAAATCCTACATGACTGAGGACCTCATTGGCTGAAGTGTTTTGTGTTTAAGAAATATGTTAAAGGAATATACTACATACATAACTAATAGCAAAAGACTTATATTTCCTCCACTTTTCTATTAGAATAGATGTAGAAAAGCCTACTACAAGAATCATTACTTAATCTAGTTTTAATATATATCTCATGCAGAAGTGGCAAACCTGACTATATCATTTATAAGTCTGCCACTGCAGGTGTTTGCTAAACAGAGCATAAAATTAAAATTTTTACTTCTTGTTTTAAAATTGCTTAACAGGAAGATTTTTTAATTTCTATTTCTTGGACAGAGATAAGTATTTTCAAAATAAGAAATGGTCATGATCTCCATTCAAAGTACTACATTCAGCAGGTCTCTTAAAAAAGACCTACCTAGCTGGAGGCCTTAGGTCTCATTGACAGCTGTGAGACTACGTCTCCTACAGACCTTAATCAAGTAAGCAGAATTATTTTAGTATGGTTCTGTTTCTTTCATTCTGAGAGGTTTTCATTGAATATTGCTAACTTAAATGGTTTAGATCTGTTCATGGTGAAAAGAACCACACTGCTGCTCTGATCAACACTTTGAATGGATCACTAAGAGATGTGCCAGAAATACTTGACCTTGTGAATCATATGTGGACCATTAACATATTCAACTTATTTACATCAGCTGAATTAATAAAGAATCAATGAATCAAAATAGTTCCTCAATAGGCCCTTGAATGGACCTGTGTAGAACATGTATGTTTTGCAATAGAGGGCACAGAAAAGGTCCTTTAACATGTCAGAGACACAGACAAGGAAGCCAGCAAGTCCTTATGAGGCAACACAGCCTTATGCAAGTGTAAAGCTCACATGCAAGGCCAGAATGAAGGCTTTCTGTACTGGAGGCCAAGCTGTTCCCAGATGTACAGCTGATTCTTTTTGTCCCTACATTATATTCACTGGTTGTTCTAGACCTGCATTTAATTTGGGAGAGGCTAATACAGCTATCTCAGCATATGCCATGCAGAACAGATTAATTATACGAGGAACTGTACATATTTGGTGTATTTAATCGTATGGCACAAGATCACACACCAAAGCATCCAATGTAAGTGATCAATAAAGCTTCATATGTCATCTTCTTTAAGCTTTTGGGAGTCCTGACTATATGGGATTTCCAGCTATTGTCATTGTTCTGAATTAAATACTTAAGAAGATATATTAATCTACACAAAAAATGTTACTTTCATACATGGAGTTTTCTTTTGTTTCCCCATTATTATCAAGTGCACTTTGGAATTATATGTGTATGGTCTTTAATTGCATGTGCTGTTTTTTTCCACAAAGACACAGTCCTTAGATCTTTCTTCCCTCTTTTTGTGTCTGTTTCTTCTGGGCAATTTCTTGAAGCTTTGATTGTTCCTTCTTTCTCTGGAAATCTTCCTTTGCCCCATAAGGAAAGGAATTTAGGTATACATACAGTATACAGTATGTACCCTATAAAATATAATACAGTAAGAGCAAATAAGACATAAATATAAAGATAGTGAACAAAAATCACATTATATAACCATAGATTCTCTAAAAGACCACATGTAGCATAATCCTAAAGAAGTTTCATAAAAGAGGACTGTCTCATTCTGATTTACTATCCTTTACAATAAAATATACAGATTTTACCCCCCATTATAAAGTTGCATTTCGTCAGTAACTATATTATTTTGTATTATTATTTTTTATGGCTTTGTTCAGCTTTTGAAAATAATTTTCTCCTATGGCAGTAAGGGATACAGATTACTCCATATTGTGATGAAAGGCCCTGCTTAAATAATTGCTACATGTATTGCCTTTCATTTTATCCTTTTATTTTGCTTAAGAGAGATTAAAAAATCCACCCCATTACCCCCTATGTAACTCTGTATCCTCTGGCCATTTTATTTCTCAATCATTCCATGCATGCTTTTTTTTAAGCTAAACCTCAAAAATCTCTTTAGTTTCTTGTCATATAAAAATACATTTATGTCTCCAGAACTAAGTACTCTAAGTCCATGCTGTACATTTGAAGGAGGTGAATCAAGTGAGTAATAGGTCCCTCTGCATTTGGTATCTCTGAATTTCACTCAGTTTGATTAACATGAGTCTCAAAACAGATGGCCAATAAACATTACCATGAATAAAGGCATGGAGGGTGATCATCTGTTAATTTAATACATTTGCTGAATTAATAGCTTCTGATGAGCTGCAGTTTATGGTGTAAGTGAAATCACCTCATTCATTCAGAGGCCCTGTTCAAGATCTTCTTATTTGGCTTAAATATAACAGTAATTTTATTCTCACTATAGTCTGTACCTAATTTGGAGCTGAGAACAAGACCTTTTCATGCCTAAATCTATTTGAACACAAAGTGGATTGTCTGTACCATGAAGATCGTGTGTTCTAAGTAGATGATAAAGAGAAAATAATATGCCATAAATCCAGAGAAGAAAATAAACATGGTTTCAAAATGCCTTTTTAATAAGGGCTGATCTGCACAGATAATGTATTGACTTAACTATACTGGTGTATAAAGTGATATAGAAAAGTCTTTGCAGCCCCATACTACAGATCACATTTAAAAATAGTTTTGTCATGACAACTACATTTAATGGAGGTTTCACAAGAAGTGGAGCAAGCCTTCAGATGAAGTAGTTATAGTGATGAATTCACATGACAATTTAACTGTCTTTATTTTGTGTCACAACATTATTTTCTTCCTTTCTTCTTTTCCCTATTCCTCCTTTTCTCAAAATGGTCCAGAATGAGAAAGTTTTCTTGCAGCTTGAAAGGAGGCAAAAATTATTGTGCATCTGCTAGATTCTTTATTTTCTAGATGTCCAACGTAACTGTGTGCATGCTGACTCTTTTGTTTGTGCCAAAATGTTTCAGGCTGATTTAAACATAGTGATATTAGGGTTTCCTGACATGGATAATTCTGATAGAACAAAATTAGGAAGAAATTCTTCATTTTGATATATCTGCAAGAATAGTAGCCTCTGTTAGCAAGGCATGGTTGAACAGCCGTCAATGTCATTCAACTCAACAGCAGCCAAGAAAGCTTGACAGAGTTTAGCTTAAAACAATTGACAATTTCAGAATTAAAAAAAAAATCAACCACTGAAAGAAGAAGTAATTAACTTAATTCCTTTTAAACAAAGGTATTATCCTTTGGTAGCACGAAATTCTTTAGATTCAGATCATGGAATTTTGTCTTGATATTTTCTTCAAAACAGGATGATTGAGTTCTGCAATGACTACCATGCTCTTCCAAGTAATAGACAAAGAGTTAAGAATCATGGCAATGATAGATCCACTCAGTCAAATACCACTGTCCCTGGTAGTGACCAATATTGAACATCTAGTAAGAGAGCATAACAGATAAGCATGCAGTGACAGCCTCCTAGCTTCTAGCAATCCATGATTCAGAGAGTTACATTTATCTCTGTGTTTAGCCTTTAGTGGAATTTCTGTGCTACTAATATGCATAATTCCTTTATGAGTCCATTTGTGCTTTTGGCATTCACCAGTATCCCAAGGCAAAAAGTTCCACAGCTTGAGTACATGCCTACTTCTCCATGATTCAGCACCAAAAAGTTTTATTTGACGACATCTTTATCACTGCAAGAAATTATTAATAATCACCGTATATACACCTTCCCCTTGTTAAGTGTGATTTTTGTAGTTGCCGTTTAATTCATCATTTATCCCTTTTCAAAATAAAGAATGTTCATCAGTTTCTCCAACACAGAAATTAATCCACAACAATTATAAGGTCTTTATCAATTTTTTCATGCTTTTCTCTGTTTCTACCCAAGATTTCAAATGGAGTAATAACAACTGCACATAGCATTTAAGATGCAGATAGTCTAGCATTTTAGATAATGTTGTGCCTTTTACTTTATATTCTATTTTATTGTTAATAATTCTTTATCTTAAGATTTCTGCTGCTCATTGATCAGCTTGCCATTAAACAATCAATAATTTGTCAACGAAAACCCTTCTGAAATTGAATAGTTTTATTTGGAGTGCATCACAAAATGGCATATTTAGGATTTCATTGTGTTTTACTGTGTTTTGTTTTTCACCATGTACACTATTTACATTTCCACTGTGATTTTATTTCCCACTCACAATACTGTGAGATCAATTACAATTGAATCTTCTACCAATTCAGCCTTTATTTTTAGACACCTGGATACTATTTTGTCACCGTTATACAGAGCTTCAATAATTATACTCTTCCTCCATTATTTGTAAATTTAAAAAATCTCATAGAAGGATATGGAGGGATTTATTCCCTGTATTTCTCAACAGACAAATGCTATTCTAGAGTTTTTATGTTATCTTTTCAAATATACTGAAGGCAATTGCCCAATAAATATTATTTTCCAGCAGTTCATGGAATGATTAACATTAAATTAAATTGAAGGGGATAATTCATTAAGACACAGAAATTCACAGACTTACATGAGACGAATGTGAGATCTTCTAATACAGTCAGTGAACCCCATCTTGACTCTTCCTTTTTATAAAGTATTTTTATTGTATCATATTTATCCATGTTTCAGCTTCTTTTATTCTTTATTATATCTTGTGCTAATTTCCCTAATACAGAAGGCTAGCTTACTGGTCTGTAGTTTTCCAGATTCCACTGAGTCCTGTAAAAAATTAAATACTGAATTTGCTGCACTTCATTCTACTGATAATGAGTTTGGTTAAGTGACTTGTTATGTAATTTGACAATTTAATTTTTTAGGGTTTTTTTGGGCAGTGGATTAATACTTGACAATTTCTAACTATTCATTTTACAGGTTTTTTTCCTAAAATATCTTCTAGTAATATCTTAGTCTGTAACAATTGCTTCAATTTACCTCATTTAAAGAAAATTTCTAGGAAGTGAACGCTAATGCAAATAATGTTTTTATTTTTTCTATTCTCATCTGATCCTTCTTGAACATTCCTATTACAACTTTCTCATCTATTCACCTTATTTCTGGCAGTTTTCCTGTATTTGTTGTATTGGAAAAAAGGTTTTATTGTTACTTTTCATGCATTTAGCAAGCTGTTTTTCAAAACATTTTAGTCTGCCTTTTTATAATTTTATATTTAACCTACCATAATTTATGCCATTTTTTTATTTTTTTAATTTTTATATTGTTGGGGTTTTGGTTTTGGTGGGGTGTTTTTTTTGTTTGCTTGGTTGGGTTTTTTTTTTTTGTTTTTTTTTTTTTTTTAAGGAAGTAAGTTTAATTATAGCAATGTCCTTCTACTTAGCTTTTGGTCAAGAAGCTTATTGGGGAATTCGCATAGCTGTCATTTTGAAGTGCATTTCAGTTTGTCATATTTATGCTGGGTAAAGTAGTGATACACAGTGATAGCAGGTTTTTTAATCTTTTAGCACTTTTAAAAATTATTATTCAATTACTTTTTGAATTCATTGTAGATATTATTTTTGAAGTTAAGAACTATAGTTTCAGATTTTCTGGATTTCTTTTTTTGGTCCTAAATTTAAGTGCATTGAGGTCATAAGACCTTTCCTCCTCTCATTAGTTTCTCCATAAGGAAATCTCTTATAATTTATGAATATTTAAAATCTATCTTATATCTCACCATGAAATTGCCTTATCTCTATGGAAACATTGAGATTTCATATTACTACTGTGCTTGCTGCTGCTGTGATCTTCGTAGTGTGTCATAGTCGTATGATATGCCATTTATGTACCTGAGAGTGGAACTGTCTGTTTGTTCTCTTCCTGTTTATGCACACAGTATATATAATGTTTATATTACTTTCTGATTCATTAAGGAATTGTCTCGACTCTGCATTAGTGACATCTGACACTGACGACACTGTCAGTCTTCTACTGAATTTACGCGCTGTGTCTTGGAGAAAGAATTCTGTATGGTCTATAAGCAATTTTATTATTCTCTTAGCTACCCTTTTCATATCATGTTTCTGATTATATGCTTGTTTAAAATCAGCTACTATATTTCACCCACACTTCAATTTTTAATTTTGGCATTGTTTAGATAAAATAATCCATACAACTCCTGACATATGATCCAGGGGGTTTGTTTCTTGTGCTAGAGGATGAGTCATCACAGCTGGATGAGGTGGTATATTAAGCATTTCTGTTATATGAGGAAGATTGAAATTCCTAAAGAGTTGGAAAACAAAAGAAATATCTATGATCCACTCCTTTTTTTCTCATGCAATTTGTTGGACAGAGGAAGAATCCACTGCTAGTGTAATCCAAACTGAAATTTGTGTTGAAATGACAAAATGGGAGTGTAAAAGTCTACATGGAAAAACACACTGATTTTTGGTGGTAGCTGAAAACAAGTTGTTAATGATTTTCATCTCTTTCCAATCTTCTGTTTCTATACCTGAATGGTTAAATATGAAAAACAGACAAACAAACAAATAAACATGCAAACAAACAATAAGAAGAGGAAGAGAAGAGAGAGAGAAAAATAGCCCAGCATTTCAAGGCAGCTGTCACTCTGCTTCCAACATACAGCTCTTAAACTCCCCATTATAAGAACAACTCCATGCAAATTACTAAATTTTATAATAATTTACAGAAAAATATCATAAACGTAGATGTAGGATTAAAGTATTTTCTTTTGAAAGAAAAAAAAACCATCATTCTTTATTTATACTTTTTGCATTCACATATTTATGGTTATTAAATACATACCAAATAGCATCTGTGGCCATGAAAAAATTAGTTGAGAGGAAGAGAGGAGGAAGAATGAATGCTAATACTTGTTCCTATTTTGACTTTCATGTCAAAATGAAAAAAAAAATAATAATTTTTCTTTTATGTAATAAACTTCAAGGCATTTTCTAGTCCTTTTATGTAGCATGCAGGAAAGTAAATAAATACTTTAGGAGTTCAGGTACTGTGTTGGCAACAATCCTCAGTGGAATAGATTATATATAAGGAAGTACATTTTTAATGGATGGGTGTACCATAGATAGATTCGAGCCTGGAAGTATGTGTTCAGTCTAGCTAATAAAATGAGATAATGAAATCACAATTTTATTAAAGGTGGAGCCACAGGTTTTTTTTTTCCTGGATGTTATTTGAGGACACCATAATAAAATCAGATCTGGTTTTAGACTGTTCCTTAAGGGTAATGACTTTCATGAAATTTTTGAACAATAATCACAAATTACAGCATTGTATTGAATGGAAATTGTGTGTCAGTACTATAAATGCGTCATTAAGTGGAAAATAATATATGTGACTTTGGTGTATCCATAATAAGGATGTGGTGCTTTCTCTGTGAAAAAAATGAAATTGATATGAGAGGGGACTTTTGTAGGGCTATAAACAGCAACATAAGGCAAAACAAAAAGTAGCAATTTGAAGAAACTATGAAAACTTACTCTGACTTAGGATCTACCTAAGATTTCCATCTTCTACTTCTCATTTTAATCAAACACAGGAAAAATAAATAAAACCAGAATTTTTCTTTCAATACCAGAGGGACATATAGACTTCCATTTTCAGATCCACAAGTGGTCATATATTAAGTGAAGCTGGTCCATGTGAGGGCTAAGAACTGGTTCAGGGTACAGTGAAGGGAAAATAGTAGAAGACCACCATACATAATCAAGGTTAGTTGGTTAGGTTAGTAGCAACATTTGCAGATAAAACCCTAAATTGTGGATACACATTGACGGTGAAACCTGACTTGAGAAACTGGGCAATCTGAAGAAGCAATGAAAAGAAGGAGAAGCTCCAGCAAATGTAACTACATTCATCATGCTTCACGGTAAGATGAATTCATCAGTAAGGTCAGATCAAGTGCTTAACAATTTTAGATATGTACATGGTACCTCAGAAATTCATGAATCTTACTAACAGCAAATAAGTTTAGGTATGTCAACTTTCTAATTACTGTAAAACAGTTTGCAGTCCTTACATTCAAGTGCAATCAGTGAGTCTGTAATTTTCTTTAAAAAGAAGTTTTCCAGGCTGCAAACGTTTTGCAGGTCTCTCTGGGCCCTCATAGTTGTTATTAACTTCAACTGCTTGTGTGTATAAACATGCTCTGAAAGGAGGCAAAGGCACAAAGAGCCAAAGAGTGGTGAGCTAGGTATTGTATATTATAACTGTCGTGTGTATTCCTTTGTCAAGAACAAAGGTGAAGATTTCCTTGGGTTCTCCATGGTAAATACTGACTTAGGAGTGTTGTTTGGGCTGTTCCACAAAACAACAGACAGGAATCCAGCATAGTTTTTACAGGCCAGGATGTTACTTTTGCATAAACAGAAGACAAATGTTAAACACCTTTATGGTTAATTCTAAGTTTATACAATGAGGAAAAAGCATAAAAGAAAATCTAATCCCTAAATAAGCAGACAATAACAGCTAGAGCTGTTATTTAATTAAGTGCAACTTCTTAATTACATGCCACTTTTCTTTAATAATATGGGAAATTCAATCCCCATTGCAATAACAATTCTGATTGCTATAGCAGAATTTCTTAAAAAGGAAATAAGAAAAATAATGCATTATAGTAGAAGCTGCTGGTAATGAACTATCCATACAAGCAATTTCAAATCCTTCAGAAATAAGTGTTTCAAAAGAAACACAGACAAAAGACTCTCATTTAGGGTTTTTATTTCTTCTCCCTGCTCTGCCCTGACAAACTGGGAGAACAGAGTCTTGAAGCCAGTCTGATACATAAAATAGTATATTATGTATAGAGACTCCATATTTTCTTACCCAGCTTTTGGGAGACACCAATCTTGTCACTTTTGCCCCTGTACTATCTGCTGTCAGGGTAGCTGTCAGGAAACATGGCTTTCTCCCAGGAAGTCAATTTTACCAAAGCCAAAAAAGTCCTCAGTCTGTGAAAGAAAGGCAAAATTCAACTCATTGCAATTAACAAATCCTACATGTTCCTCAACCTGAAGAACCTATTTAAACCTCAAGAGGAAATTAAAACTTACCTACAGGTTCATGGAGTTCTCAGTTCAGATTATTGTTACATGAAAGTGAATGCAGCTCTAACAGTTTAGGCATAGTGGTTTTCTAGATTTCTCTGGATTGTCTTAAAAATTATAATGATAATTATAGATAGATATTAGATAGCAGATAATGATAACAGATAAATCTCATCTGAAATAGGAGTAAATTAAGATCAGACCTCTACTCACTGGCCTAAATGTTTCATTCTATATCTCCAAAACCTTCTGGTTTCATTCTTACAATCTGCCTCTGAAATTCAGAAGTTTTAACTAAAATTGTTCTGGCAGTCTCTAAAGAGAATACAATATGAGGACAGGAGCCAAGATCAAGTAGTTGTTCTTCAGTTGTTCAGGACATGAGACTATATCTTTTACTATAAACTATTCTGCAAATAATTCAGAAAATATGCCTCCTTTTCTCCTTTTTTACCCATACGGAGATTGTTCCCTTTGTGGGGTTTTTTTTTTGTTTCCTTTTTGTATTGCCTTTTGCATCTTTCATGCACAGAGGATTTTACATAACAGATTTTTATCACTTCTGATAGCTGAGTTGGTGCCGTGGTTTGGCCACAGATGGGAAAAAAGGACCACGTGGCAGCCACTCGCACAGATCAGAGTGCCCCACTGGTGGAAATTTGAAAGAAAAACTCGTGGGTTGAGACAAAGGCAATTTAACAAAACAGCAAAGGCCACAAGAAATAACAACCATAACATGGACAGAGTAGTATACAACCGCGAGTTGTACAGTTGGCAAAAACAAATCCTATGTTTGATTTTACGTGTCCACTACCTCAGCGACTCTCTGATTCTTGGTGGCAGATTCTGCTTCTGAGTGACAAGAATCCTTACATCATTTCTCCTTTGTTATTATGGCATATACTAATTCACTCTTCTATTCATTGCTAGCTAGTTTCTTGGCAAAAACCTCCCATCATAAATTTTTTCTTGTCAGAAACAACAGACTGGCCTAAGGCTTTTGGAAAATGCCAGCAAATTGTATTCCCTATCATAATGGCTTGGAAAGGTAATTGTAAACAATTGGATTTGCTTGTGTGGCATATGAATGGAAACAATGACACCAATTTTCTACCTGAAGTACAGTTCTGGATCAATCTTTCACAAGAACAAAAAATCAACACTAGACTAGAGCAAATGTAAAAGGTGGTTTAGTGGAACTTTAATTTTATTGTCTTAAAGAGTTTATACTTCCATGGTTTTACAAGCCCAGCCTTAGATCATGTTTATTAAACAGAAACATTCCTGTAACATTAGTCAGCTGGTCAGCTGCTATATTTATGATGAAGACCAATTTGATGTTCTGAAAAAGTCTGCAGTTATAATTAGCTCGCTATTTTAGAAGTATGAAATACTCTTTCATTTTAAGATGTTTTTATATTTTAATATCTTTTTTCTGGCTCTGTAATCCACTCAAAATATTATTTTGCAATAAGTCAATTAATTGTTTTTCTGCTGCCTATACAAATAATCTACTATCATTTCTAATCTATATATCAACAAACTCAGGGTGTTCCAGACACCAGACTCCATTTATTCCAGAGCCTTGGTGCTCAATTTTGCTAAACATTGGTCTGTTAATTCTTTCACTGACCTCCCTACTCCCCTCCATGTAGTTTGAACAATAGGTAATGCAATAATGTTTCAAGTACAGTTTTCAAAACTACTGTCAAAAAAGAGAATTATTAACGATTCGTTTTTCAAAGTCCTACCAGCTAGAGTAGTTTTATACTTGCATATGGAAGATGATGTTCATCTGTGATTGAAGTCTAAAAAGAATGAAGCAGCAAATTTAAAATGACACATGAATTGCTGAGATCAATGTTATGCGAAGGAAACAATCTTTGCAAGCATGGACAGTAAACTGGTTTGATTTGTCATATTATGGTTAGGTTTTTTTCTCTCACCCTTTCATCCAGTTCTATAACCTCCATTGAAATTAAAGGGTTTTTCCATATTCTGATTGAATATGTGGCACTTCAGCCATGCAATGGAGGTGTGAATTTCAATAAAATAGAACTGCTAAATGCTAATGAGGATCTATTTGCATGATTTTCAGGCATATCAACTTTAATAGAAGTTTCATTAGATTTAAAAAAAAGTGATCACACCTAGGAAATGGTCCTGTAACAAAATGAATTCTGTGCGCTCAAAGCAACAAAGTAGGTTCTGAATTAATTTGACAGGAATAAACTCAAGTAAATTCCTTAAAAAGATAAAAAAATATATTGATGGAAAAAATCTTTTTTTTTTTCAGGGATCTATAAAGAGACTTGATTCCATTGGTCTATGTATGCTTGTAAGGCTGCAAACTTGTACTCTAATGATAGATTTATATTCAAGAGTTATTTGGAGTGTCAGACTATGTTTCAGGTGGGGTTTTGTTGGGGTTTTTCTGTTGCTTTGATCTTGATTTTCCGTTCAACTTCTTTTCTGCGTAGATTTTGGAGAAGTTGGAGAGAAGAACAAAACATATAAAGATATGGCTCAATGTCTGCCTGAGTATTGCATTTGATTTTGTGCATGACAGCAAACTCTCACCAGTTAGATGTTGCTATCTGTTCTATATTTTTTATCACTTATTGTATTATCTGCCTTCAAACCAGGCCTGATTTCATCAATGGTATCCACTGGAAGGCATGCTTTTTCCTGTGCCATAGAAGCTCAGTGTTACTTTGACATATATTTTATATTTCTGATGTTATTTACCTATTTTATATTTACAGCACTGTTTAGACATTTTAACCACAAAATTTGTAGTGCATTTTGTAATAATCAGAACAACAGAGTGCCAACAGCTCTACTTAAAGGATTTTTATTGTCCTTTTCTGATACACAAGGTGAATAATATCATTACTCTGTGAATCTATGTAGTAGATAGGAGTAGATAAATAGAATCTATGTAGTAGACAGTGCTAAAAGAACTTCCCTTCTCATTGCATCATTATGAAATGAAGCATGAACTCTAGATTATGAATTTTCAGTTGTCCACCATCTAAACTGGTGACCAATTCCTTTCCACCAGTAAAGTACATCTCTGGGATCTTAGAGCACCAAAGAATAAATGCTGGCACAGTGCTGCACTGCGTTTTGAAAAACACTAAACTTTCTCCTTTTGCAAAATCTGATTAGCTGATCCATACTTCATATTCTTGGAGTGATTTAACTTTTCTACAAAATAATACAAAGTTACTTTTCCTGAATGCCTTTTTTTTTTTTTTTTAATGTAATGAAGATAAAAGTACACCTTCCCATGTCTTTGAAAAATGGCTAACTAATGCCAGGGCTTAGTGACAGCAGACTCTAGTGGAACCTTGATGGCACTTATCACAGTTATTAGCATCTCCACCATTGAACACCAGCATTTTCTAATTAGAATGGTCTTCACTGATACTCTCTACATTTTGTACATTGTAATGTATATTATTATTCTCTGGATCTTCAGTGTCACTAACATGTCCTTGCTGAAAGATTCTTTTTGACACCAAACAAACAAAATTTGGGTAGAAAAGTTTACCCAAACCATATTGTTAGATGGGCATCATTTTTGTTTTCTTGTAAAAAATATGTGTAAGGAGCTTTTCCTGTTGACTTGACTTATTTTTATGCCAGTGATCAAATAGAAGGCAGATCTTGTGAAGATGGAATGAGATCAAACCAGCTTGTCAGGGAAACAAGACAAACCATTTGCTCTCTCAGTGAAGGCTCTACATATTTACCTATGAACATTTGTTGAGCTTTAAGAAGAGAGGATTTTCAAAAATAAATCTAGATAATAAATACAGCTCAATATAGATACCTCCATCTGCATGTATGCTAGTTGTCTACCCATCCTTTGTATTCAGTGAAGAGAAACAGAAATTACGTATTGGAAATCTAAGATTAGATCAGTTGAATACATTCAAAGTCTGCAAGAAAATATTTTCAGGGTTTCTTTAGTTGTTTTTTGGTTTTGGGTTTTTTTTTCTGTATGCATGTTGTAGGAATCCTCTCTGAACACTTTGGAGAAAACTCTTCACTGGCAGTTGAATCTTTCTTTTCATCACAACATAGTCTTACAAATGTATGCTCAGCACAACTCATGTTAAATTTATAATGGTAGTGTATTTAAGTGAACTAATTACCCTGACAATCCTTCCCTTTTGGGAAATGTAGTTTCTAGATCATGACTTGTCAGATAATTACACAATACCACTGTTCTAGTACTCTGAGATGTAACTTAATATGCTTGCTTAAGGAAATCACCAAAATTATTTTGAAGAAATTTGTCAGTGCTGCAACTTTCTTGCAAAAAAAATGACAATTTTAATACATTTTTTCACAGAATGTACATCTTGAAATCTGATATTTAAAATTTCATTTTTCGGTTCAAAATCACTTTTCATTTTTAAACATAAATTGTTAGAGAAATCATACAAAATTAAGGGAAACATACTAGTGAATCCATTGGATTCACTTATTAAA
This sequence comes from Scolopax mira, assembly GCA_004320125.1. Taxonomy (NCBI): domain Eukaryota; kingdom Metazoa; phylum Chordata; class Aves; order Charadriiformes; family Scolopacidae; genus Scolopax; species Scolopax mira. The sequence continues at coordinate 42,564 of BJBW01002293.1, read as the reverse complement.
ACGAAAGTTTACACTGACTGCTATCTTGTGACCTTTTTCATACTTTTTGATTTTCAGTATGTTTTTTATATTTTAACATTCTCTTAACTCTTTACCTGGGAATACAATTTTTTGAATTTTCTTTTTAAGTCTCAGATAATTCAAAGAGTAATCTTTTGCAAAACTTGGCATTTTTAAAATCAATTTACCATTCAGTATGCAAATTCCTTTCCTACTACATCAATCATGACACACATTTGAGGGTTCTTTGTAAACAAAGCAGTACACTGTCGCTCATCAAAGGCTATACCTCAGGTAAATACTGCTTGAATAAGATGGGAAAAGTATACAGCATCCCCATATAAATTCTTCATATATGAACCAATTAAACAGTTCTTCAATAAGTAGATGGCAATTCCAAGCTGGAGCACTTAATAGTCTCCCTTTGTGAAAACTTTGTAAAAAAAAAAAAGAAGTCCCCATGCTAAAAATAGAAATATTGGAGGTACTGAAGTCATGTTATTTACTGAGTATCCAGTAGTTGTCATATAAATGAAATTCATTGGATTGCCTGCAAGTGTGTCCAAACCAAAACCAAGCCAAAAATTTGGTTCAAAATAATGGTTTAGTGGAAAGTCTCAAAACTTGGTAACAGTAACCATTCCCCTCCCATTCGGTTGCTCCGTGTTCACTGTGGACAGACTGGCTTCACATTGCTTGTCATTTGCACACTATCAATACATTAACCTTGAATATGTTATCAACAGCCTAGTAATTGTTTTATGTTTATAACACTGAGGACATTCTGTGTTTGATTTTTCTGTCTTTAGCAAAAGAGAGTCTGTACAGAAGGAAAATACCAACAGAATATGTGAAGCCTGTAGATCTTCCTGGTCAAAAAATTTGAGCAGAATCTTGGGTTTTTTTGGTTTTATTACATACTTCTATGTCACTGATTAGTGACACACAGAAGGAAGGACTCAGGTTTCATTTGTTGCAAATCTACAGCCACATTGCATTTGCTTACACATAATGTGTTTGTTATATGTGCTATCCTTGCAAACAAAGTTTGCACCATCTGTTAGTCATATGTACACACTTTCCTGATAACTGCATTACGTAAAGGAAATATTTACTGACAAAATTCCTCACATTTTCTGATCATTGCACTTCACAAAACCCGAGAGGAATTTTTTTGTGTTTTTATATTACAGTTTTTACATTTTTACCTGGGACCAGAAAGAATGATGATATCAGCAAGGGAATAAATATTATTCCTGAATTCACAATTATTAATCATTATTACGTATTAGGACAAGAATAAAATATATTCCACAATTTTCTGAACTTTAGGGGAGGTTCAAGATCAATTCTTGTTTGTAATGATTTTTTTCTCATTTTAATCATTCTTGAAGGACTGCACGATAGGAACTTGCTCTCATTTCTTTCTCCTTGATTGTCTGTAAAATGAAGATTGATTAGTGTAGATCAAGCAATTTTTTTTTAAAAGGAATGGTTCAGGAAGGTCTAAAATGAGCAAAAAAAATATGTGCTTAAAGCAAAATACTGTAGTACAGGCTGATACCATTTGAACAAGATTATATAATGATTCTGATGCAACTATTTGTCTATCTTCCTATAACCTTGATAAAACTATGGTATATTAATTGCAATAGATGATACGTGAAATCAATCAAACACTGACAAAAGCAAATGCATGTATAGAAGGGATTTTTTCTGATGATCTTTTTTCTACAGTTTATTCATATAAGAGTACATTTGAATGATCTTCAGATCATTGTCCTTATATACTTCCTCAGTTTCCATTAATTTGTTTAGTCATTTGTAGCAATGCCTGCTATTTCAACACTACTTGAAAGAAAAATTATATTAAAAGTCTAAAGTTTTTAAGCTTCCAAATTTCTTACAAACATGAGAAAAGAAAAACATTTTCCATAACATTATTGTTTTAAATTGAAATAAGGTAGCTATTCTCCTTATTTATTTCTCATCTCTTCATTCACTAGTTTACATCAAATAAAAAAATGTTATGCTTTTATTTGGGATACTAAAGAAAACACTAGGAACACCATAAAATGAGTACCACTGTAAACCATTTGCATTACGTTTTCTTGATTGTTGTATGTCAAGTAAATGAAAATAAGTTAGTCTTCAGAGAAACAAGAGAACAGAACATGAAGCTACATAACAGACAAATCACAGGACAGTTCTGCAGGCAACACCAAATCTGTTACACGGTTTCCTTGGGGATATGCCAAGAAATCAAATGCTAAAAGCTGGAAAGGATTTGTATAGCTTAACATATGGCCTTCATCATGGCCAATAAAGGCTTCTGGGTGTCCTCAGATGCTCCTCCTTCCGCAAAAAAAAAAAAAAAAAAAAGAAGGAATGGAAATGAATCATGGCAAAAAAGGGTACTTATCTCATTATGACCTAAAGCTATTAAAAATAACTCTGAAGGTGACCTGTCAAGGCACAGTAGCAATGATCTAAGATCTTCACGCAAAGATTCTTCATTCACTTTGGAAAAAGCAAAACTATTTTTGCTTATATATATAATGTTCATTGATTAGTGATGATATTATAGTATATTGAAGAAATATTATTTAGTTTTTTACTCCAAGGCCAAAGTTATCAGTAATTTTTTAATCACAGATAGTTTACTAGCCATTTTATTCAAAATAGTTGTGGTATATCTTGTATTTAAAAGAATTTATCATATAGCTATACATAAAAGAATCCTTGCAATTGTCTTCCTTAATTCTACATTTCACTATCTTTCAATTTTAGATGTAATCTCCATACTGTTACACACTGAAAACATAAAGAACTTCTCAAAACTCTGCTCAAATATGTTTCACTTTTCAACTCTTATTAAATACTCTCATATAAAATTGAGACTACCTTTAAAGAACTCAGAAATGTTAAGAAATTAATAAAAATGAATGAAAAGTGTTTCTGCTGTTGAAATTTCATTACAATGACTTAGGTGGATAGAAGTAAAGGAGAGGCTACTGTTCCCTTCTGTTCTCAAAATCCTTTCCTTCTCCCGCAAACTTATTTACTCTGCTTAGTTCAGGACATACTCTGCATCAAGTAGTAAGGGAAAAATAGCAAGGCAGATTTACTGCATTGTTCCACCTTCTGTCCTCTGTTTGGTTTTTTTTTAATTGACTCTTATTTCCAGGGGGGGCGGGGTGGTGGGGAGGGGAACCAAAACGAACAAACAACAAACAAATAAAGCCAAAAAAACCCCAAACAAACAAAAAAACAACACAAATAAAACCAAACATTATGGCAAATCATCGTGGAGTGTTTTTTCTCATTCAGCATTATTGGAAAAAAATGTAGGTTACTGCTTGATAGTACTTTTGCCAATTTTTAAAGTATTTGTCCTTTTTTAATTCCCAACATCATCCATAAATTCACAATTTGCTAGGTCATGGTTGTCAATTAACATTCACACACAGTGAACTGAACAACTTCACCTACCTATGTCAATGGGTTTCAATTTATCTTATTATGTTAGCCCTGTACATATAGCTTTTGAAAGGAGATTTTTCCAGATCATCAATTGTGAAGTAAAGCAGTGGTCCTTTGTCCATTTAACCTTTCTTTGGATGCAAACATTTTCTTCTCAAATGACTGTGAGGATTGCTGTTTTAAACATGTAGTGGCATTGTGTGATGAATTATTTAGCTGCAGTATATGACCCTCATGTGACAGAATACTGAACAGTTCTCAAACTTCATTTTGACAAGAAAACAAAATGAAAATGAACCATATAATGAAGTGTGATTTATCATCAAAAAACTAAACAATACATATGCATTACAAAAGATATATTTTTCTATATAATGTTAAAAATGTCCTGAAAAAATACAGCCAAATTACTGGCAACTGCAGTGCATGAGCACAACATATAAATAAACTTCTCTACTGTACATCAATTTATACTTGGTAGTAAACTGTTAATTTATTATGGATTTTATAGGCACTTATATGACATATTCACATTTCAACAAAGAAACACTACTACTCTTCCACACAACATCTAAGGAAGAAAAAGAGTGAGTAATTGATCCCATGAAAGTAGCCATCAGTAGTTTATATTTTAGACACCCCATGTGAATCTATTTTATTTTAGTTCTCCTGTGGTTGTAATCATCAGTGGAGCAAAGCAAGTAACAGGCTAAGGTGATAAAAAGAGAGCACAGTTTAGTGTTTCTATCTATTATAATGAATCTCCATTAAATGATAAATATTTTATATATTTTTAAATTGTGAAGAAATTAAACTTTTTATTATACAACTCCATATTTTATGCCTTATTTCTCTATAAAAGCATAAGAAGTCAAGTTCCTATACTGTTCCAAGATATGCTGCATGCTATCCAAACAATTTTCTGATTTAGAAAATGAGAATCTCAGTAAAAAATTACAAAAATTTAATTCTTTACCTACGTGTTTTCTTCCATGAAAGTATGATATTCTGAAAGATTTTAATGGCTAATCTTTTCTTTCCTGGCTTACACTTCCTTTCACCTCAGAGAATAATTCTTGTACTTCAGTGTGGAGTTAATTATATCTGGTCTTACCTTGAAGCGACAAAACTATTTGTGTGTTTGCATGCAGATTTCAGTGTCAGACATCAAGGAGATTCAAAATACAACTCTGTTAGTTTGTCAGCATTCTAATTCTCAGGAATCAGGACACTAATCATAATTGTAAAAATCTGAATAAAAGTTATGTGTTCCATGATTGCGTTTGATACATAGCAGAGATCATAAGGAAGATGTATAATTCTTGAATACAAAAGGAAGAAGGGCATGGTAGGGAGATAAGAGAAAATTCTGCTGTTGGCTGTGAAAATGCAACAATTACTAAGTTCACTAAGCAATTATAAATTTACCTTAAGAGTGGAAATTATTCTGTCATATAAAGGGAGTGTTAGAAACGCCACAGAGTAAAACATTAAGGGTGAAATGTTATGAACTTCAGAGGGAAAGCATAAAGATACTAAAGTACCTAGCTCCCATTGATTTCAATGGTGCCTAGTCCTTTTTGGATCTGTACCCAGATCTTTAGTTGTAACTAAAATATGATCAGTTTGTGGAGCTGTGCTACAGCTGTGTTTGCATTTTACAATTCTTAGGCAATTAGGGAAGGATGACATGAAACATAATTTAGAGAAATTTCAGGCATAGTTTCTACTATGTGTGCATGTCCAAACATTTAAGGTGTTTATTTGATAGCTCCTGAGGATGTAGTAATAAGGCAATACCCCTTTCCTCCTAGGACCTACTCATTCACTAATGGTCCTGGAAACTGTGTAATGTAAAGCTACCCTGCCAGCTTTACTTTACTGGAGGAATTTCCCATACAAAAACACTTATCAGAAAAACAGTTAATCTGACATTCCAAATTCATTCTAATGTGATACTGATGTAAATGACTGTGGTAATCCAATGATAAAACCTTTTTGGTTTGTAAGGTTTGTACCTTTGTAAGGTTTAAAACTCTTACAATGTTTATGAATTAGGAATTCAAAAAGCTAACTTTAGGTTTTCTGAAGAAGAGAAATGCATTAGCTCTTTCTGAAGTTAAATGGCCTATAGAGTTTGGTAAAAAGAACATCACGGATAGGAACATCTCTGCTTCTTATAATGATAATCAATTTGATCCCTAAAATTTAATATTAAAACATCTTTAACTTTCATTGGTTTTATACCATATAGAGATAAATACTATTAACTGCATAATAAACTGCCCCTCTGGCAGGGGGGTTGGAACTTGATGGTCTCTAAGGTCCCTTCCAACTCAAACGTTTCCATGATTCTATAATAAAGAAATGAAAAGCTACTAATAGGGTTGAAACCTTAATAGAGTAAAAATAAAAGACAGTTTTTTAAAACTCTATTTCCCAAAAAGCTACATTTATGATGTAACAAATCATAAATTTAATGTAGCTTTCAGTGGACAGTTCATATCCACAGCCTGGGTGAAGAAATCTTTCTGTTCTTACTGTACTTAGCTACCAATCATCTAACAATTATGTGTTGAAAAAGCAAGCAGAACCATTAAGTAGATAATTTTATTACATGGCTTATGGAAAAAAATTTTTTTTTTTTTGAAAAAAATATTTAACCAATAATTATTCTAAGAAACACTTTGCCGCATGACACAACCCATTTATAGAACCATCATCAGGAAGCAGTTATATAGCAACAAACTTAGATGGCACAATTACACAAAAAAGATGTTGAACGTATGTTTTAAATAAATATACAAATGGAAATATTTGCTTAAGAGGAACAGGTTGCCCAGGGAAGTCGTGGATGCCCCCCATCCCTGGAGGTGTTTAAGGTCAGGGTGGATGGGAATTTGAGCAACCTGCTCTAGTGGGAGGTGTCCCTGCCCATGGCAGGGGGATTGGAACTTGATCATCTTTAAGGTCCCTTCCAACTCTAACCAATATTTGCTTAAAGATAACATTTATTTTTCCTGTATGAGTACACAGTAAGAAAAATCATATTCAAAGAAATATCTGTAAAGAAGAAACCATAAAATACAAGCAACGCAAAAATGTACAAGTTCAAAAGCTCCTATATATATTTGTCAGTCATCCATAAGCTCGATGGATAGTCTGACAAACTTCCTATTTCTGCTAGGTTCAAAATGTTTTCACTGATATTTCCTTCTGGCTTTTTTTGTAATTTTTTTTTAGTCTTATATTTAACTTCACAAATTATATGCTTATTTTTGTTTCTGTAATTTAAACTTGTTTTTTCAATTTTTGAAACAGTTTCTTTAACATCTAATAGTATCTTTATTGTGCTAATTAATGATGTTAGATTTCTGTCCTTTTTTGAGGTATTTGTGATACTTTTCATTGATCATATGCATTTGTTCCAAGACTGATGTCATTGTTTGCTTCTTTTTGTTCTTTTTTTTTTTTTTGTGCTTTATGTAGCACTCCTATATTGAACATTACTATAGTATATTTGTAATAGTCTGATGTTATTTAAGAAATAAAATGAACTAACAAAGCCAGAGTAGCAAAAGATACTAAAAATTTACTTTTGAATTTTAGTGTTGGTTTTTGTTGTTTCTGGGGCTTTGTGTTTTTTTTCCAAAAAGCAAGACTTTTCTCAGACAAAAGAAGAGAACTACCAGAAGTAGAAGTGAAAATGTGAAACACTAGCCATCCCTAAAATCTATTATACACCTTTAGAACATTAATCCCTGGATAGCTTGAGTTTAAATAACTTTAACAGTAAAAATACACTTTAGGATAAAATATTAACTCCATGAAAAGGAAACATTTCCCTTACTATCAAAATCATTGCAGTGTAATCTTTCTTAATAAAATTTGTAAAATAAATAATAATTTATAAAAATTGTAAATAATTTGTAAAATAAAAAATTTAAAAAGATTTCTATATTCTCTTAAATACAGATGGGTTCTTGAGATTGGTCCTTAACTGTTCTGTGTTGACATTTACTTCCTTAAAATGTGCTATATACAAAACTTTGAAGAAAACAAGCTGCACAGGTTCAGTCCTCTGGAGACCATAATTTTCTTATTGCAATAAGCAATGCTATAACATTTACTTACTGTTGAACTGGTTTACATTTCAAAACCCATATAACTCTTTTGGGTGTGATCTGTGGTTTTTCAGATGTCCAGTGGTTTATTTTGACATTTGAAGTTTGATCAAATGTGCATTAAATATGCATCTTACAAATAACAAGTTGGTTTTGTCTTCCCCCCCCCCCCCCCAAAAAAAAGCCAAATTCTGTGCAGTTATAGTAAACCTCATACTTCATGAAAATACTGCAACAATAGCTCAATCAAATTGCTAATAACTGAGGATTTTGTATAATATTTTCCTGAACATTTCTTCCTCAGGCATTATATGCCAACAAGAGTAAACATTCCTTCAAAAATGTTAAATTTAAAAGAAAGATTATTTTCCACATAGTAAGAAGCATGTAGTATTGTTGAAGAGGAGAATACATTTATTGCATATTTATAACTGCCTACTGCTGCCTTCTTTAAAAAAATCCTCACAGTACAGTTTGGTTTTTTTTCAAATCTTCTCTCAATTTTCTATCCACCCCAGTTTTCATCCCTTTCAGAATGTGCACTTAGCAAATCCCTGTATATAGACCAGGATTTTGTTCGGTTTTTCTGTTATTGCTCAAAGTGTGATGCTCTGTTCTCTCTGCTGAATGACAGCTATCTATTCAAGGACAAAGTACAAGCAAATTTGTGTTGCAGAACAAAAAGAAGCAAATGAATTAATAAAGAAAATAGGGAAAAAAGTTGGTATGGAAGTCTAACAGTTATACTAATTTTCCCTAATTGAGCATGTTGTGCTGTCAGAATCCTTTTAGCCACATTCATATAGACTTCTAAACCTCTTATTCCAACTCAATACTTCAGAATTACTTACTGAGCAGAATGACTTTTCCTTCTTCTAATTTCTCAAGAAAAAGACTCTCTGCCAGAGACTATTTTATTGCTTTCACAACAAATCTGCTACTGTGCTAGTTTAAAGATGGTACTCTCTTTCAGGGGGAAAAAAACCAATGCAACAAAACCCCTAAGTTAATTCAGAGTAAATGATATGGCTGAAGAGATTGTCTTATAAGGCCTAGCGGGCCCATGAATCTTTTAGATTAGTTACGAGTGGAATTACCCGTAACATGGAGGAACCACCTCCAGTAAATTTACATTTTTTTCTTCTAAACTACTAAGCTTTTCCTTCCAAATGTTGTGATTCGTTAAGAAGTCTTTCACTTTCCCACTCACTTAAATATTTCCCATTCTGGCAACAAATGGGAGTGAGCTCTTAAGGTGCATGCAATTATGTCTGTAGGGAAAGGAACGTGAATAGTGGGTTTGATTTGCTGTGGTTGCTCATTTAATTTAGAATTAAACTGGACTTAATCAGCAAAGCATTGGGCAGAACTGACATTTGCATGGAAGACTTCCTTTTTGTGCCTTTCAGTAGCCAAATTTATGTAACAAATGGAAAAAGGGAATTAAATGTATGTTAAAAACTCTGAAAAAAAACTAGAAATTTTTTAATGTCTTTCTAGTTTTACCAAAACCAGATCTGAAGCCATTTATCTGCCCATGAAATTCCTTTGAAAACATTATTTTACTTTGTCTCCTCAAAATCACATAGGGGTTTTTTTTGTTTCAGAGACTGATTATGCAAAACCAGGTAGACTCAATCTTCTGGGGTAGGCCAGGCTGACAGTGTACTTCTAACATAGTATTGCTACAAGGATATACTAATGTCCTGGAGACGGCAGAAGAGAATTAAATTGTCTGGGAGCCAGTCCATATTCCTATCTCCATTGCTCTTAAAGAGCAATATGGAGCAAGCACAGCAATTCCTATTCCTCATGTATTTCTTATCATTCCCTGACTTCCATGTACAACATGGTGCTTCCTCATTTTTCTCCCAGACAAATTGAATCACTTTCTGCTTTGATATATTTGTTATTAACATCACGCACCACCATGGCCAGCACCTGGAATGGGCAAAGTTGTTTCATCAATGACGTTTGCAGTTAATATTTCCTGACAACCTTTTGTTTGTCCCTGTTTTCAACCAGCTCTATTTTGTACATAACCAATAATCCAAGAACAAGGAATCTTGGGAGTGGGCAGGGGATTGCTTCTAAACCATGCACAAAAATATTGTCACTTTGCTCATTTCAAACTGTAAAGTGGCTTAATACATTTTCAAGAAAGTTGCTCAGGCAGATCTGGATGGAGGAGGCTGGATTCATATAGATGGCAGGGGTCTGTGGGTACGGCAGACACCATTCCTCATATTTTACCTGCTCTTCCATTGATGTGTCTGAAATGATTTTCCTCTACATTTTCACTCCATTCAAGAATGGATTAAAGAAGTATAGTGTGTGTGTATATGTGTGTGCTGAGGATTGTGGTGAGTGCAGCATACACATGTGTTCCCATAAACTAAAATATAACTGTTAAGTTTAAATATAGTTATACTGGCCTTGACAGTGTCTTTTTCAAGATGTATATTTCATTTTGTATCCATTCTATTAATCACATTCTTCCCATAAGTGCTATATTTATTATCTGTCCCTGAGAGTAACTCATGCACATTTCTTGGTCACTCAGAAATTCAAAATTATTGATCTCATATAAAAACTCTCCTGAGGCACTTGCATGAAACAATCTTTTAAAGAAGGAGATAAATAATGCACTACATAGTGGCTGGCAGGGGCTTTGTTTACTTGAATCCACACGTGCTATTTAGGAGGAGTGTGAATACCTTTCAAAGCAGATGATCATCTGAAGGAATTATTGGACAACAAATTCTCAAGCAGACCTGTTAAAAATTATTTTCCTTTGGCTTGCAGCATCTGTGCAAAGGTTATATTCGGTTTCCATTCCTGTAACATTTGCACCCAGCTTTGGTTTTTTATTAGAAGCTCACATTTCATACAAATGCAACCAAACTGCAGGTTAACTTGGTTTTTCTTTTGAACTGAATCTGCTGTATTATAAAACAATTATATAAAACAGTTCTTGTTTTTAAAAAAAATGTAAGTTAAATTTATGTTTTGCTTGCAAATAGCATTTATATTATTCTTTCAACATCCCTTCCAGTGAATTCTGGACATTTTTTTTCACAGGGAATTTTAAAGGTTTAGGTTTTTTTACCATAATTAAAATATAATAATAAAAAAGTGATATGCACAGCATATATATATATATATCTCAAGGAGTAACAACAAGAATAGCAATAATGTGATGCAAAATCATCTCATTCTACCTGTAGATGACTAAACCAAATTAACTGTTGTTTAGGTTCAATGATTCATGCTTGTTCTGGAGAGTGGTGGATACTCTAACTGAGATTTGTGACACAGATACCTGATGAGATGTATATATTATACTTCTATCTATGCGAACTAAGAAGGAGTTTCATCTCATCCAAATTCAGACTTTCAAAAGTTAGATCTCAAAGTCTGAGTTAATCACCATACACTCCTTTTCTGAATGAGAATGGATGGAAATAATAATTTCTTCTCCCCTATCTTAGGGTTCTCTTTTAGGAGATGATAGATTATCTACAAGCAATGCATATGTATTTTCAGTGCATATAAAAGTAAATTAGCTTAGAAATAAGTATTTAATTCTAAAACTCTTACATTTAAACAGATAGCTGCTTTGGTAAGTATGCTTTTCATATTTTTTTAAAAAAAAAAAACTACATTCTTTGCTAAGGGCCTTACAAAGTATGCATAATGTGTCTGCTGAATGTGGATTTACACAATGGATGAAACCACGGTTTAAAACACGGATATCCTTCTGATATTTTAATGACTGTTGTTAAAAGTTCTTTTTCTACATCATAGCACCTGAGCGTTTATTTAGATCAGATAAATTATTGCTTGTAAATTTCAATTCACTGTTATAAATTGAGAATGCTTCCATGTTTTGAGTAAAGTACAATTAGTAAAGAAAACTTAGGGCTGAAAAAATAAGTCATAACTTAATTTATTTGACACATTTTGCCTTTTCTTTTGTTTGAACATTATCCCACCAGAGAAGGTAATATAGTAATATAGAGCACATATCTTCCACAAATAATTATTGAAGTACTTGAAGTACATAAGCCTCGCAGCAGTTTTTCAAAGCCTTTCATATTTAAAATTCATTATATGTTGGTTAATTTTGATTGCACCTTTGGGTTACCTACTACTGTTCCTGATATTTTCTTTAAGACATTAATTGCAAAAGCACTACTTTTGCTATTACTAAATGATAACTCAAATGTTACAGGATCAAGATCAGTAATGTACTTTGTTTTGCAGCTTCAGTCTAAACTGATTGGTGACAGTAATTTTAATGTGACAGTATACAGAGTACCATGTTAAAATGTTTTTTAAATCTATTTCAGATTATTATAAAGCAGTTGTGATTATCTATCTTCTTTATTTATATTTAGTTCACTTTAACTCACTCATTTCACCCCATACCAATAACATGTTTCTTTAAGAAATGTTCCTAGTGAATTTACCGTGAAAACATTACTTTTTATAGAATTAAGGTCTTGAGGATTGTCAAAAGCTGACAATTTAGTCTCCATGAGTTACTGAATTTCCATACAGTTTCAATCACACCTTCCTAAACAGAATCTTTTCTGTAATACCTTCACCAAACTCTGCTACTATTCCTTTTTGTTGCAATTTAATAAACATTTTAAGTATTCTAAACCTTAGCAATCTAAGCCTCAGATTAACACCAACGCAGAGATTTGTTTTTCTTTGTGGTAAATCACATCAGGATGACTAATCCAAAAGAATAAGAGCTATTATGTATTTGCTGGTCAGTTTTCAGTTGGGTCTGTTCCCTGAATAATTCACTGGATAGCCACTGAAATAGTTGTTGCAGTACAAGCAGAAAGAGCAAAGGGGGAAACGAACAAGTGTCACTGAAAGGTGAAGTAGGCTGTTTCTCTTAGTAACTGCACTGGTTTATGCCAGTATCATTTTAAACTTAAATTGTTTGCTGCACCTAAGTGTGAAATGCCAGTAGTGTTATTCAGGAGCTGGTATCTATTGGCGTGCTCATATGACATTACAAGTTGAAATTAAGTAGATTTGGTTTAGTATATAGGACGGGATATAGTGCTAAGCTTTTGTGTCAAATCAGCTTTTGCTGTCTACCAGGTGCTAAGTGAAATCCTTGTGAGTTGAAGATACTCAAATTTAGGTGTCTAAATGAAATATTCACAAATAGGCTGGGTGACTGAGCTCACACCGACAGCAATGCAGAAGAAGAATAACAAATAATAAATTATAATTAATTTTCCATTTCTGCTTGATTTTATTTTAAAGCAATTTTAAATTAGTGTCTGTTGATATTTCAAGCCAATTACTGGTTGATACAATGTTTTAATTGCAGTATTTTTGAGGCAGCTGAAAGGAATTCAAGCGTAATAGTTCAAGTCATTGTTTTGTTTAAAATACCCCTGACATCAGGAGACTGCATATCCAAACACTACTGTTCAAAATGCTGGAGAATTAGAAAGGGTGAGTACCTTGTGTGAAAATAAAATTTTATGGAGGTTGGTAGTGGATAAAGTTTATCCAGTTACGCATTAAAATGCCAATTAATATTTGGTCAACTTCCTTAAATGTCACAGAACAAGGCATGATTTAGGTGGTCTACTTAAACACCGAAACTTTGGACAAGTAAAATTAAGTTCAGGATATCTGATGGAAATGATTTCTGACTATAAAATATAAAACTACTAAATAGTATAAATGCAATAGTTACCTTTGTCTGATCTATCAATCAGTATTCTAATATACACAATTCTTTATTCTGTAATACAATAATTGAAGTAAAAAGGACTACAAAAGTACGTGATAAATGTGACAGATGCCTTCAAAATGCTTGAAATATTCTGGGGACTCCAAGCATTAAATGATGCCATAAAAACAAAGTAAAAATATTCAATGAAATATTTAAGATGCACTCTTAATTTAATCATGTGAATAACATAATCACAGTGCACTTGAGACATTTTGAAATAAAGTGTGAATTGTTGCATTGCAAAGGTATATATTACACCTCCAACAATCTGTGTGATCTGTTACTACTAAACCGCTGTTTTAATATTGTAAGGAATGTTACCATCATTCTCTTAGTCTTTCATTTCCTTGTTTGTAAAAGCTATCGCAAAATCCAAAATAATAACATTTATTTAGAGGAAAGCTTATAGATCAGAGCAAATAATAGTTCATAGAAACGTTTCCAAAGTATATTTTGTAAGATTTTTTTTACTTCTTCATCTGATAAATAATTCCCTAAATACTTTATAATTTCTTTCAACAAATGTTATAATTTTATAACTGTTGATATATGCTACATAAAACAATTTAATATAAGATAATGTCAGAAACATTACCATTAATTTAATCTTTCAGGGAATACCAATATTTTGACATTTTTCCTCAACCTCTGTCTTGACAGAGAAATAATAGAAAAGAAAGGAATGTTAAAAATGTTCTTGGAACTGAAGAGCTGAAGGATGAGCAAATGAGAACATGGATTAAGAAATAATAAAGCACTTAATTTTGATTCACTTAAACAATAGTCATAACTTTGTAGGACCATAATGTCTTTAGCAAACTATAGTTCAAATGTAACTTGCAGACACTGTTTCTTGAGAACATTTTGGCTGCACTATCTGTGCTCAACACAACATCTCAGCCTGAGAAAGATAGATTTGCATAATCAGTGGTGTAGATTGTTCTTGGATTGCAATGTCTGTATGGTGTGGTAACACCGTTATGCTGGAGTTAAGATCAGATTCAGGAAAAGATTAATACAAGTCATTTGACTGTGTATGAATCAAAAAGAAACATTTTGTTTATGGTATTCCATTAAGGAAGATAGTTTACACAAATCATATCTTCAGTTGAAATTACTACTTTGATTTTAATTGGAAATTACTGATCAGTGCCAACTTCATAGTTAGTTAACAGGATTATTACTGTACTATTCACATTGATTATTTTTAAGAGCCACCTTTTATACACCTAATCACACTGAACAGCATGTTTTTTCCATAAGCACTCTCGTGAGTGCTTACACAGGAATCTTACTGACTGAGGGAAAGTTGTAAGAGTTGGGAAATCAGAATAAACGTTACTATGATAAATTCTGTGACATAATAATGAGTGACTAACTCCATATCTATGATAAATTCTGTGACATAATAATGAGTGACTAACTCTATATCTATTTTCATGTGCTGTTTTAATCCTCTGATGTCTTCAATGTATCTTTTTTATTGACTTGAACAACATTCATTTCAGGAGACAGTCTTCTTCATCATCTTTGTCTCTTAGTGGTTGAATTTATCTAATCAGATACAGGTGTCTTCATCTAAACTCATAGGTAGCACATCATGTAGAGATGGAGTGATCAGGTGTTTCTTAGTCATATCCTAGGAGGAGCTATTTCATTTTCTCTTCAGTCTGATGTGATAGTTCCACTGATCAGATGCCACTATTGAGAAGCAAAAAAATCTAAGATAAATACCATTCTACGTGTGTATGTGCTGGTGTATACATTTGTGCTTACATTTTAAATTTCTCTTTTATGAAAGCTAAAAAAAAAATAAAAATATTAAAATAATAGTGCCAGAGGGTGCTAGATCTCTAAAGATTATCTGCAAAACTGTTGCAGTTTGTTCCTCAGAGATCATCCACTGGTTGTTATGAACAATTAGGTCTTTTAAAGAGAAAGAATTTATTGTTTTACTGGCTGTCAACATGAACCATTGGGAACCATCTCACAATGTGGTGGCTACAACAGAGGAAAATGGAAAAGGCAAAACCAAATCAATTCAGTCTCCATTAGACTTGGGATTTGGGGACATCTCTTTTCTGCAACGTGTCAGATGCTGAGAGTGTGACTTCTTACACAGCCAACTGTTTAATCTGTCACAATTTATCTACTCCCATTTGTAAATGTGCTGAGGAAGATCACAAAGGAACACAACTTAAGTGCTGATTTGCAAATTTACTAGATTTGCATGTCCTATTATTTAATGTGCACATGATCATATAGGCTTCCAAAGATGATTTAATGTTTTGAATTCTTTGTGGTTTATCTCTATGGCTGTTTAAAAAATTCAAGAATTCAGAGCTCTGAACATTGTTTTGAAGGTTATTGGTTAGCTGTGACCGATCTCCTCAAATCACAATATAGCATTTATTTCTGGTGCTCAGGTCATATACTATGATTCATGATTGCTTCTCTGTGTATTTTTACTATATAATTTCTCATGTACATGACATTTAAAGTTGTCTTCCTTCTAAACATTTTTACCGGAGAACTTCAGTGCTTCAAGTATGCACTTAAATTGAATAATATGGGGAGGTAAGTGTTGAATAGAAGGCTTTAGATATAAAACAGAGTGGAAAGTCATAGAATCTATTTCTTTTTATTACTGTTATTTCCACTTTGAAGTTACCATGTACAGAATGAATAGAAGATGTTTATAGTTTTATTACACCAAGCCTTTAAAAGAGTTTAGATATCTTTCCTTTCAGAAGCTGTTATATCCATTATATTTTATGACATTAATGAAATATATTTGCTGTTGTGAAAGAAATAGACACAAACTGTGACCCTATGCTTTAATATAAGAAATAATAAAAAAACTTGGCCTTACCTCTTCAGTTGCCAAATTCAGCTCATAAGCAAAAGGTGAATTTTTCCCAAAACTATCTACAACATTCTTTGTAGTCAAACACTGACTACATGTTTTACAGCAGATGCAAGAAATATTTCTACAGATTCTACTGGTAATGTGTGTTCAATGCTTATCACCCCTCAGCAGTCAAACAGGCTTGTTTATGTGGCGATGACCTGAACTGACTGACTGATTGTCTTTAATTCAGGACACAAATTTTAAAGAAAATTTTGCTGTGCTGATCATCTTAGGATTCTGTATGGAAATCCCTGATAATTTTTAATTTGACTGGGAAAAGATATAGGAAGATAAACCCTCTATTTTCCTTGATAAGAAAGAGAAACCCTCTAATTGTGGAATTGTCTACATGAAGACCAGTAAATTATTTTTATATTCTCATAATTTGTTTCCATCTTTACATATGTCTTCATTTTATAACAAAACCTGCAACAGCTATTGATTTTTGAAGTTTTCCATTATTCATTTTTAATCTGTTAATATTGTAGATATTGCAGAATGTAGAAAAATGGTAGTTGCTATATGTGGTTATTGCTGTTAATTCCAAGCAGTTATTTCAATTGCTGAAATGCTTTACTGTGTTGTGTGTTCTATACAAATGTTAACACTTTTCAAACACAATGCTTGCTTTGCTAATTTTATTCACTGATCTTTGCCAGTTTTCTCAGGTTGTCTTAGTGAGCTCCTTTGAAATGTTTTGATGATTCTTACTGCAGTAAATTTGGAATACTGCCTGGTTTTTTTATGCTGAATGAAGCTTTAAATATTAGACACAAAGGACCCTACTCACTGAAAAAAAAAACAATGTTGAATTGTGAAACCAGTTTTGAAGCCCTGAAAAAATTATGTTTATAATGTTTTTACACTGTTTAACTCATTCAACATTTTAAGAGCACTTATTTTGTATTGAATGTACTTTAGCTAAGTATTTTGACATTTGCTCATAACACTGAATACATTTTAGTATTTTCCAAAAAGACTGTAACGTGATTTAAGAGCTTGATCTATGCAGCAGGAGAGAGAGAGAGAAAAGAACCTTACGTGCATTCCTTGCACAACTACAGAAGGACTTGCACTACAGCAATCTGTGTTTAGGCTTAAACACAAACATGGAAGTAAATTATTTCTTCAATGTCAGATATATTTCATACTCCTTTAACTTTTAATATTATTTTCAGACTTAAGTTGGTTTGTAAACAGTTTGAGTTCACTAAAAACAGAACAATCTTTTTTATTTCACTGCATCACAGTTGTCCCTGTAGTAATAACTAATTTCTATGTCTTTAATTAGATGTCTTAGATGCTCCTCTTCTTCACACACACAAGCTTTTTCTTCATATTAAAAATTGTATCCCACTTCTTTTACCCACAGATAGACTAAGCAATCTTCGCTGCCATTCATGCTTTTAGGATCAAGCTCACTGGACTGCATACATCTCAGGTGCTACTTACCTCACATAGTGCTGTAGATCCATACTAGTTACCCCATAGTCCCTTTTTGCTCACTGAAGGATAAAAACAATATTTCAGTGGAAAGAAATTAGTGTTAAATTAATCTGATCTATTAACACACCTAATATACAGTGCCCAGAATTATGATGCAAAATTTTTTATTTCTTTCCATTTGCTAAGAGGTTCTAACCGAGTTTTATAAATCTTAATTTGATGTGATTATTATTGTTGTTCCTTCTCGGTTTATCTTTTTCTATCTAGTTCTCATCTCATTCTTCTGCAATGTAAATAAAACGAGTCAAAATATTTAAAGAGATAACATCTTTACAGTTAAAGCTTAAGTTTAAGAGCTTTCAAAGGGAAGATTCTTGGTTTAAGTCTTGACGTTTGCTCAAATTCATAAAGAAACAACAGAATTAACCTATGAATTGTGTATTAATTCTAAGCAAATACATGAATACAGGTATGTATTCCTTCACCCCCAGGGAAGGGACTTCTTTGATGTCAGTTTTTCTGTCTCTTTCTCATACATACTCACATGTATGTAAGTATTTCTGCCAAAGAGAACATGGAAAAAAAAATGAAAATAAATTCAATGATAATGGGAAAATTTTACTTAACTGAGGAAGTTTAAGGACTAGGGAGATACACAATGGATATCTCTGTTCAAATCAAGCACTTTAAAACAGAATAGTACCTTCTTTGGAATGAAAGAACACAGGTATTAATTATTTTAGATTGTCTTGCTTTTCAGGAAATTCTAAGCTTCATTACATTAAAACCAAATTGCAGGAACTTCTTTTTTTCACCTTAAGACACTCTTGGACTTTTGGCTTAGCCAGGTACATTTTGCAGTCCTCATTGTTGTCAGCAAGTGACTCAGCGTACAAAAGGCTGTCACAGAGCTTGTTGAAGTTAATGGGTTTGTCAAACACAGTTTCAGGCTGAATGAAACGAACAATTAAGTCTTTTTATGTATCAAAGATAGGTGGAAGCAATGGAATAATCATCCAAGGCAAATAGCAGATCAGATTTAGGTTGAACACACACTTTGAGCATATGAGTAGGCTAATTTATGTCAATTCTAGCTGTCCTGATTTTTAACATAGTTGTGAACATGTGGCAAATATAAAATGTTATGTCAAAACTTTAGGTATAAGAGAGCTAAGCATCCTGTTTTTAAAAGCTTATTTCTCATATACTTCTGAATAGTCAGCACAGATCTCATACTTCCCAATGCACTGTCTACTTAGTTTTACACAGTTGACATAGTGTAATCTGTGTCACTTTTACTGCTCTAAATATTGCCTCTCTATACACGAACTGATTCAGTGTGATACTTGCCTGTTTAAAGTTGCAGGCATTAGGCATTTGGATGGTAAAAAGATGGGGTTTAACAGAGGCTGGGAAAGACCTGAAGAATTGTTAGTGTCAGTGTTCAGAGGTGCAAATCTTTTGGGGTAAAAACCTCTTTGCCTCACAGATTGTGAAGCAAAGAAAATGTGTCCTCTTTTATTTCAGTTGCAATTGGGAAAAGAGTAACTGGGTTCATATTCCTGTTGAAAATAAACAAGTCTATGTATGCAGGGAATACATATTTGGTATGTAACCAATTCATCCTCCTAGAGAAGCTGCCTGAGTGTTAGCCAGCTATTCTGACCAGGTTGGTAATCTATCTGTAATGTTGCAGCCACCATTATCTTCCTTGCCTGCTAACTTTTACTGCTCTCCAAATCCCCTTGCTGGCAAACGTTTACTGCTCTCCTAGGTTTAATTTTCCAAGATTGTTGCTTTCAAGGCCCTGCACAACTGCCTGCATAGACATTAATAGACTCACTTAGGTGAGCAAGAATTTCTCATCTTGAATGAAACTTGCAGAGTCAAGCCAGGAGAGAACAGTAGGTTTTTTCTACAGCCAATTTTGCTGCTATGCATTAAACAGTCTTCCCTGCCACCTTTTCATTAGTAGGTCTATTTCTCTGACCCACAACTTTGAGTCTTGCCACAGCCTGAGGTAAAAGCAGACTCAGTACTCATTTCACTTATATTTCAAATACCTAACATACAGGAACATGCTATGTGTAACCACAAAACAGATAGTGAGTGATACATCCAATGTTACGCTGTATATGTATGTTTGTGTAATTACTTATTTTTCAATAATATCAATATACTTGCTCCTTTGGAATTTTGCCCCCTGAAACATAGAAGGAACTTGTGCAGAGAGAGTTTCAAGCTCCATCAGGCAGGAAATTCAACAGTCTAAAGCAAATATAGTTCCATATACTTGTTCTGTTTCCTGTCATTGTTTTAACTACTGCAGAAATGCAAGTAACTGATCTGAAAAACATTGTTCCACGTTTATTGATTTGTGGATGGAAACACAGAATTTTACCTGGGCATGAGATTGTGCCCTTTGCACAAGAGGATTTAGCATTGCAGGTATTCAGTAACCATTAAAAAGCCTCTCAGGAGCTCTAAAATCTGGTCATATGTTCAATGCCAAACCTATGATTCTATAAAATGAGAAATTTTTTTGGTTGCTTTGTTTCTTTAAATATATATGAATAAAAGTCTAGGTAATGTAAAGATGTATAATATTTTTCTGCCTCAAAAATACTGTTCTGGCTCCGAAATTGGAGTTGGGATGGCTAAGACAAATAACAGAAACTGTATTTTTCTTGAGTACATCAATTTCTTAAGGAGAAAGAGAACATTGAAATGCTATGGCCTCTTTACATTCATTTTACATTGGAGAAGCAGAGAGCAAAAACTTATGATAAATCCCTTCAACATGTTACCTGTTTTCTTTGGTCATGAAAGTACTTCTAAAATACAGAAAAGGGTGTTC
Organism: Scolopax mira; assembly: GCA_004320125.1. NCBI lineage: Eukaryota > Metazoa > Chordata > Aves > Charadriiformes > Scolopacidae > Scolopax > Scolopax mira. Next base: position 21,970 of record BJBW01002293.1, on the reverse strand, counting down.
AAGTATGTAGGCTTTTAACAGTAACGTCTGTTGTTTAAACAGAATCTCAACAGTGATTATGTGGTTAGGACACAGAATTAGCAAGAAAGTCATGGATCTGGAAGCCATTACTACAAACCAAAGCAATGTAGCATTTTCTGTAATTTTAAGTATGCCTACATTTTGCAGGCTTTTTCTTTTGTTATTGCTGCTTACTTAGCTATTTCTATATTATTAACCATGATATTACCTTGCTCTAAGTCTGAATCATACAAAGTATTATTGACACTACTGTTCACACTCTAAGGACAGATGAAGAGCCGTACAAGGTCTCACAGGAACTAGAATGTGCTACAACAGGAGACACTGGAAGAAACTATGGTTGATTTAGCCTAAAGGTGTCTTCCACCTTTTTAAGAGTCTTTTATATTAAACTCTTTCTCAGTCTTCAAAGAATGCAAAAGAAATGTTCTCCATTCATGCATTGTCCAATGATACAGCAAAAGTGTAGCCATATTCCCCTAAAGTCATTGTGGAAATAACTACCTTTTTAGAAGTAGTGGCACCAGTAATGTCTGTGGATTTGATTCCTTTCTCACATGTTTTTTTTCAGCACTTACATGCTTCTCTGTCTCTCTCTCTATTCCTCACACCATTTTGGTAGTTGATCATGCAAAGAAAACACTGTGGACCAGATGTGGTCATTGTGTTTGAACTCTGAATGAAAGATCTTATGTAGAACCATGCGAAATAGTCATATATTTTTAGCAATTTATACATATAATATGATATTTAGAAACATTTGATGTGGTGACTCAAGAAGTCTCCTCCCTCATCTCCACAGCTCCAGAACTGCTCTACTGAGCAACATGGCTGTCACATGACATCTGGAGATAAGGTATGGGATAGGGGATCTTCTGAAATGTGGACATCAGCAACTGGTAATCCAATGCAATCTCAGGCTTTGTATTCCAAGTGTGCAAGCAGGAAGCCTGGAATCAGAAGAGTCACTCAAAGGAAAGGAATGAAAATTATTCTCACGGTCACAAGTAGCAATTCATATAATAATCACACGTGCATGTTTCAAAGTACTTAAATCTTGGCACATATACCTGTGCCACCTGTGTGCAATGTTCTCTGGAACAGAATTGTGAGAAAAGGCTTTGCAATGAAAGAAAACATAGCTCTTCTCCACCTGAAAAAGTACTAATTGCTGAAGTGGTGTGATTCAGAGAAATAGATGAATTTTTATATTCCTCTTCATTAGAACCTTAAAGCTGAGCCAAGATCCATTGTGTTCCACTGAATGCAATAGCTGGATCAGATAGTTAGCAGATGATACTTAATTAGAAAGCATCAGAGGTCTAATAGGATATAGTATTATTATTGAGCATTATTATTATGATGACTCATCTGCCCATACATTACTGCCCAGTAATCCAGAGTCTGAATCAATATCTAACAGCTCAGGAACTTTCCTTATTTATATCTGTATCTAGATATATAATATGAACTAAATGTTTGGATGAATTTGTACTGTTACAATCTTGGACTTCACAGAGGTTCATGAAAGGGAAATCTGCTTGAGAATTTAGCTCACAGTAGTGAGTGAAAAACAAATAGTAAGCAGGTAAAGCTCACACTAAACACACCTGGCATTACAAAGTATGAAATAGTTCATCTCTATTATAGAGAACAGAAGTAGCTTCACAGAAGGATCACATGAATAATTAATTCACCTTTTTTTCAAAAGCATGCTCTGAATGGAAAATATATCTGAATTGTTATGTTACCTTTATTTAATAACATATTTTTGTTGGCATGATTTAACAACTGAACTCTGATCTAAAAAGAGAAAATTCCTCTGCTATCAATCTTTAATAAGCTATACCAAATAACAGAGGTGTAATTCAACAGGCTACAGCCAAAACTTCCACATGGATATTATATAACATAAATTTATTGAGAAAATATTATCAATAAAAAAAGACAATCTGTCTGGACTGTATGCAAGGATGCTAGTTTCTAAAAGGTTGTGATTAAAATTTGGTTAATGATGGCAAAGAAACTCACTTTCTGTTGCCAAAAGTATCATGTATATTTGTCTGGGTTGTAATGCTTCAGCATTAACACAGTTAAACAAATCAGTTACATGTAACTTTGTTTCAGGATGACATTATGCATACAATGACCTCAATAGCCCACATATTCCCAAACCTGATTTTATAAATGTAATACAAACCCACTATTTGTGTTAATAATAGTTATAGATATAATTAATAATTTGTCCTAATTTGCACCTTGCCTTAAAGAAGCTCAGATGCAAAGTAACCAGAAGGAAAAAAAAGTATGCATACAAATGCAATAAAGCCTAAGTCTTGTAGATATCTCTATAAAATAAACTAAAATGAAATAAACAAAAATGAAATAAACTAAACTAAATTAAAATACACAGAACCGTGTTTTCTGTAGTGAAAACTTTTATATAGACCATGGAATATTCCTTATATGCATTTTATTAGTAGACATCAGAAATGTGTTGGTAGAAAAATGAGAGCTCTCTCTGCTCAATTACGTTCAGGTATTTTTTTGCCTATATTATATATATGTTTATATATATATATATAAAACTATGTATATACACAGAAAAGGAATATTCATGACAGTTGATGTGGAAAGACAGGAAGAAAATAAGAGTACCAAAGTAAAGAAATTGCGCACAACTGTCATTCAGTTCATTTGTGCAAGTAAGTAATTGTATTAGGCACAAGGTCTGGATTCAAGAGACCTAGATTCAAGTCAAGAATCTACGATAGGCTTCTTCTGAATTTGAGCATAACACCTATTCTGTATTCATATTTCATTTTTCTGTCCTTTAAGCACAAATCAATCACTGTTTGACAATTACACACAAAGTTCTTTATTACAGGAGAGACACATATCTATTCCTCTAGAAAGATTCCAAATGTTGATCAGAGCAGACTTTCTTCTTGTTATTTTGCTGCTTTTTAAACTCTAGGTTAGTCCTCTGAAACCTCTGAAGAGGAAAAAAGAGGTGGGTAAAATCATTTTTTTCCCTTGAAAACTGATTATTCAATTTGTTCCAGCAAGGCTATTGGCACGGATAAACTGGTCTCCTGTAGACAACAATAATTGAAAGCAAACATTGGACAGCAAGTAAAATAAGAAAGAAAAAAAAATAACAATAGGAAAAACCACCACACTTGCGCCAAATTAAAAACTATTCATACAGGCTTGAACTTTATACATGTATACCCTTCAGTGTTATTCTGTAGTACTCAAATGACCTTTCATTTCTTCTTCAAATAATTAAAATAACTATTTTACAGAGCAATGAAATTTCTCCTCCCTGGATAGAAAGTACTCTTTTGGAACAAATCCTATAGGCATGTTTGAACACCCCCAAAATTGTCTGTATTGTCTACATTATGGTGATTCTCTGATGAGACTGACAATAAGGCAAAGATATGCTTATCAGAATCTGAAATCTCTACAGAACAATCCAAACTTCAGAGGTTTCAGAGGGTTTTGGTGGGTTTTCTTTTCACCTTTTTTCACCCCACATGATAGTCTGCTGTTTATATGGGACACTTCAGACTATATTTAATGCTAGAGCATAGAGCTGTAATGCAGCCATGCAACATGACAGAATGAGTGTTTTAATAAATTAAGTGAAAAATGCCTTGGAAAACAAAACCAGTCCTATGGTATTAATTTGAGTAACGATTTAAAAAATGAGTTCCTATGTATGTAAAAAACCCATTTCCATGATGAAAGACTAAAGATGAAAGACTAAAGCTTGAGAAGAATATATCAGTCTTACCTGTAGGAATTCAAAGATTACACATTTTTTGCACTTTTTTGTACCACAAATATTGTTCCAAGTAAAAGATTCTGAACAAAAACTTTTCCTGAAAGGGACAGTCTTGTTAAAAAGATACATATTTTAAACATTACTTTTAGCGATTCCTGATGAAAGCTACATAAACATCATCTTTTCCTTCACTCAAAGCAGAGAGATTTAATAGATAATTAATAAGTAACTAGAAATCTATCTGTACAATGTGCAGAAGTTTTGAGATTCCATATCATTAATAATAAAACAGAATTACTCCCCAGTTGATTAAAGTTCCCTTATGCTATCATACAAAAATTAATATATTTTCTATGGTAAAGTCCTTCAAATGCATGCATAGCGTCATTAACATTCGCAAGTATAAGCTTTTTTATAGGTTGAGACATGGCATTTTATGTGTTATGTTGACATGGGTTGGGCTTAGCTCACAATAGCATTAGTATAGGAACTGTAGTTAGCCCTATGGGGGAACTGAGGGATATTTTCAGCGTAAACAATCTGTTGATCACTGTGAAAGTTGCAAACTTACTGGTAAAATTCCAGAGGAACAGACTGAGAGCTCCAGAGATGGCAACAGCCAGCTGCCAGGTACCACAGGTCAGTCAAGAATAGGACACCCAGTCAGAGTGTGTCTGGAGTCACATGGGGAGAGATTTGAGGAATATATGTAAGAGGTACCAGAGAGAGAACCCTAAAGTATCCCTGGAAAAGAGAAACAAAGAACAAAAGACTCCATGAGAATCCAAAGCCCTGGCCCTGGACTAAGCACTGCAAGGTTGGAAAAGCTGTGTTGACCCATGAGACTTTTGTCCTGGAACATTTCATATCTCCTGTGGAACAGCAAAATTGTACAATGAACCACTGTGCTAACCTGCACAATTTCTGGACTGCATCGTATCTCCCACAGAACAGGCAGGTCTCATAATTTGAAAAATTGCATAGACTTGTAATTAAAACCTTTTGGCATCTTCATGCACATATTCTCCACACTGCCACTCTGGTCCTAAACTATGTCACTTTCAGCTGTTGAAACATCTTTACATACAGGGTGTATTACACAGTCACAAATAGGGGAGTTTTCTGATCATTTAAGTGACACACAAAGAGTTTTGTCAGATAATGAACAGACTGCATCAGAAGAAAGGTCTGCAGCTAACTGGGATCTTGACTGATGCATATCACGTGGTAGAAAAATATATATTTTATCAGGATTGGTTTTTTTATGAAACATTTTTGAGAAATTGAAATAAAATTATGTAAGTTCTCTTTAGGCAGAAGGAATGAGAAGAATAAAGTTCACAACGTCAGCAACAAATCTAAGCTTTACAGACAATGTAGGAAACCTAAAGAAAGGTTTGTAGAACATTACAATTTATTTGTAGCAAGAGCGCATAGATAGGGATTTATTAGCATTCTGTTATAGGATTTTGTTTTGTTATCTTATAAAAGATTATAGCAAAAGATGAAAATAGTACTACAATTGACATTTATGCATATTTAGAACAAGCTATAAATGAAGAAAATAAATTAATATATTTTAAATCTTCCACAAAAGCACTAGACTGTGAGGACATTCTTTATGACTTTACCACAGGCTACAAGAAATATTTTTTAGTATCTCCAATACATTTGAAACACATAAGGCTTTTTGTGTTAAACTAATTTGAAATAAGTGTAGGGCTTTTTTAAAAAAATTAGTTTTATTTTAAATAGATATTTTTCTTGATTCTGTGGTAGTGTTCTGCTTTCCACCATAGGCACAGTACATTAGCCTAAAGGCTATAAAGGTGACCTCTGCCTCATGAAATAGTTTATTGTACTGATCATTCATACCCTTTTCTCCACCTGCTGTGTTCTTGCTTGACCACAATATAACCTTTGGTATCCTTATATTGTTTTCACCAGAAAATGTGATACTGTTCTCTCCTCAGTTTAAACATAATGTGGTCAAATCTGAGTTTGCTATTTCCTTCACCAAGATCTCCATACTCCCTGTTTTGATACAGATCTCTGCTGGTGATAGAAACTTCAAGCTTCCCACCCGGACTTAGAGACCAGGCTCACCTAGAATGCTTCCTGTTTCTTTCCTGTGCATGCCCACTCCCACATCCTACTTTCTCTTTGCCTTCCTCCTGCCTGATTCATTTTCATGAAAAGAAGTTCAAAGTTTTAACTTCAGGATCCACTGCAGCTCTACCCCTTACTGTTCAGTCTACGATCTATCAGTACATTACCACTTTTACCAACTTTTTGTTCATCTTTCCACTTCTGATACTCTATCCTTTTTCCAAATACCTTTCCTAATACCTAAAATCCTCCTGATCATTATAAAAAAATATATATTCGGCCACTCATTCTTCAAATTCTTAGTTCTGAGCTATGATTACTTTTCACCATGATTACTTTTATTTTAGAAATTTTTGCAATGACTCTTGAGAATTGCCAGTCACTTAGTTTGCTTTTCACTATAAAGAAATATAGTAGATGATATTCTAAATACATTATATTATGGTTTTCAAATTGTTAAATAGAAGATCATTATGGTTTTGAGAAAAAAATAACCAAAAAATATCTGTGTTATTTTTAGTCATATTTATTTAAATGTTTGGGATTTTATTCTTTTTCTTTGTTTGTTATCTTTTCAGAGATCATGTTATGATGTCCCACAGAGATCACTTAGAAACATAACATAACCATAAATACAATTAGTTAGATGGACTGTAAGTTAGAATGGCTTTTCATCAATTCTCTGTGTTCAAACAGATATCCAGCATTGTCATGAAATCTTGATAACTGAAAATTAAGGTGGTTTTCTGAGCTAACTTATTTTGATTGAAAGATAAAGAGAAACCAACTCCTATTTTTTATAGCTAGATTTATGTAAACATACGAGTACCAATGCAAGGGGAAAATGGAAACCAGAGATATGGTAATGTACAGGAAAAAGAAAGTAAAGAAATTAGAACTCAAGCAATCAATCTACACCAAAAATTCTGCCCCAGGCAATGGCTGTATTCACAGAGTGGGAATCTCAAGCCTTCTTTCAAACGAACCCCAGAATGTGTAGAGGTCAGTACTCACAAATGAAAAAGCAGTTTTTTTCCTTAAATGCTTGAAATCAAGAGAGTGATTCAAGAAGAACTCAGAGAAAATGAAAGCAGCGGAAATTACATGAAGATTTCTTCATTAAAAATAAGAAGTTGTGCTAGGTTGAGACACAAAGAGCAGATATTACCAACAAGATTAAAATTATATGTATAAGTATATATAACTATACGCCTTGGATATAGTTATTAGATCTGAACAAAGTCACGATGCATTATCATCTATCAAATCCTAAGGAAAAACACAAACTAATACATAACATGACACAGCAAAACTATTTTAGAAAATCAGTACCATAGATAAAGAAGAAGATTTCAGTCAAGAAACTTAGAGGAGTACAGGAAGGAAACTGAACTACTTTAAAATTGTTTTTGAGGGAAATAAACACAAACTTGGAAGAAATATGCTAAATGCATTAATCACCTGTCATGGGTTAATGCAAGCAAGCAATTAAGCACCACACAGCTGTTTACTCACCACACCCACCCACCCCCTGTGGAGATGAGGAAGTGAAGTGTAAAAAAAAAAAAACTTGTGGGCTGACGACTAAATGAAGATGACTAAATAGGTAAACTAAAGTTGTAATCACAAGCAAAGAAAAATAAGGATTTCATTCACTGCTTCCCATCATCAGTCCAGTGTTCAGCCATCTCCAGGAAAGCTGGACTCCATCATGCGTAACAGCTACTTGGGAAGAAAAACACCATAACTAAATACCCCCCTGCTTCCTTCTTCTTCCCCCAGATTTTACTCTTGTGTATGACATCATATGGTATGGAATATTCTATGATATATTACAATATATTCTATGATTCTAGGAATATCCCCTTGGTCAGTTAGGGTCAGCTCTCCCAGCTGTGTGCCCTCCCAAAATCTTGTGCACTCCGAGCCTACTCAATCGTAGGGTGGTGTGAGAAACAGAGAAGGCTTGACACTGTCTAAGCACTGCTTATCAATAACTAAAATATCCCTGTGTTATCTACACTGTTTTGATCACAAATCCAAAACATAACACTGTACAAGAAGAAAAATAACTCTAACCCATCCAAAATCATTACATCATCTTAAAGCAGTCATGTAAAAACAAGAAGGAATATTATCCGTTTTCAGAGAAAATAGTAGAGGATGTTAAATCAAAATGTAAAAGAAAAATTAATATTTATCAAGGCTGTTGTAAGGTTGGTAAAGGTAGATCCACTCTTTCTACAAGAGATAATCAAACTCCAAAAATAAGACATTGCATAGATCTTATGCTTTCAACATTAGCATTTGAAAAGAAACATAGAAGCAGAAAGTGCTGGGACCAGATGGTGTCCTTACCAAGACCAGCACAACTACTGGTGGTTTTATCAGAACTCTGTGCATGAATGCCAGGGCAATGCTAATTGCCCCATTTTGAGCTGCTATGCTATCTCATGTTGAACCACCATGAGGAATCTGTTAAGACTGTTCATATCAGAACAGATCTACAAGAATCTATTTAGGCAAACATAGTTCCTGTGAGATGCAAACAGAAAACAAGAGATATGAAGGTTCAGATTCTGATTGACAAGCTAGTTATAAAAAACATCAAATTCATGAGGAGGAACCTCTAGCGTAGTGTAGATGGATTACAATGATGGTTTTTATTCAGGCCTGTGTTTTAAAATGTTGAAAATACTGAGACTGTACAGTGCTCTAAATATTTTAGAGTTTTACTAAACATCACCACAACAGATATTTAGCTAGCCTTTAGCTAGGTCCATCAAAGAAGCTTTTTTTCCCATTTATTCTTCAATATTTATATTTTGACTCCCCTATGGAAAAAAAAAACGTTGGCTGGCCTTTAGCAGGAAAAAGCATATACCATTATACATATAAAACATGAAATACTTGCAAGGGAGATTTAGAGGACTGGACCAAGATGTAAGAAGAGATGGTCTGAGGAAGTAAAAAAAGATGTTTTAAAATATATATCTGGTGAGTCCTTGGTAAGACAAAGAACAATGCATTTAAATCCATGAACTAAAAGGTCTTGACTATATAATACCAAGACCTTCACACAAACTTAGAATATTTGTGGAAAAGAGGTGAAGCAAGCTGTAATTAAATAAGATGATAAGCATGATGTGATGTTATAATGTGTGTCATTAGTCACTGTTCAGTGCTGGTGCAGAACAGGCATCAGAAGAATCATAGTTCAACTGTGTCCTTTGTGATAAGCACCACTTCTACATGGGCTGAAGGAAATATGAACATTGCTCGAACACCAGAAATGATTAAATGATTTCATATTGGATTTCTACAGGCTGTTGGAAGCCAGACGATCAGACATTGTATTGATTTAAAAATCTTCTCATTCACAGAGCATACCCATAAAAACTATGAAAGAAACTGCTTTTTCATTGGACCTCTCAGAGAAAGAAGAAAAATCCCTCCACAAATCTCATTTGCTAACGAGAGAATCTGTAAGAATAATGAGAGAAAAATAAAAAAAAAGCCTGTTAAAATACCACTTGTCACGTGAAATACCCTGTGGTCTAAAAGGTTTTGTGGTCTTAATCAGTTGGAGTTTTTATTCAGCATACCTCTCCAAATACCTGGATTTTAACCTTTAAGCCATCTTCCACATTTCTACAATATGTTGATCTGTTGACAGTACAACCAACAGCAACTACTGTGAGATTAATTCATATCAATAGGAAATAAAACAAAAATATTATGAAAATAAATATTAAAAATTGCATGTACAGTAACTATTCATTAGAAAATATTCCTATTACTCTGCGTAAAAAGCTTTTAAATCCTACAGGTGCTATTACTGCTTCAAAACATTTTCCAGTGTAGATTTCTGCTCTTGCTAAGTAGAGCTGGTTAGCACAGAAACAACACTCTCAGTCTCAGCATTAGCAATTTAATTGCACTGACAACCAACATGAAAAATACTGAGGCTGAAAATGAAAAGTATACTGACAGTTGTTTATTCATACAAGAAGTAACTAATTGCCCTTTTTCAGAAAAGAAAGACTTAAATTTTTGTTTTACATTTAATACTTGACTTACGATAATACGTTAATTAAATGAACCCAAAAGAATAAACAAATCTTTCCTGACAGGGATGACTGCAGGAACAATAATTTACTAATACCTTTATCAGTACAAAATTAGGGAAAAAAGGTGAGAAAGTTAATTTACCTAGCTCTCCCATCTCCTCTGAAAGTCTAGGCTATACAAAATGTAAAATATTAAAAAAAAAACCCAAACCAGAATGCTAAGGTGATGGTTTTGATTATCACAGCAAATTTTAAGTGGAAAATTATAAGGACTTATTAAAAGATCATTAAGAAGCTGAGGGATCAAACAAGGCTTCAGGAATTTAAAAAATCTTTAGATAAACCATTGAAGTACAAAATGTAATAACTGAAGAATAACAGAGGAGAAAAAGTGTTAAGAATTTTTAAATTAAGGCATTGTGCAGCAGTTAGATCTTATTTCAAAAGAAGTCCCTTATTTTGAATTATAGGAATGCCTAAACACATGTAAAGGAATCTATAGGACTTTGTACAGAGGGAATTTGCTGTTAAAAGTACCACAATTTAATTTATTTAATTTTTTATTTTTTTTAATCTTTTTTTTAGTTACTTAAAGAAAATAGGAAACTATCTGAAAATAAGTGTCCCATTTACCATTTCAGATCAGAATATAGCCACATATACCTATGGAAAGGCAAACATCTCAGAATATAACTTACAGTAATGTTTATAGGAATTATCAAGAATTTTTTCCTGTCTTTTTTGCAGTTAGACTTGAGGGAATAGTCCAGTCTTTTCCTGTTTTAATATAGAAGCTGCTGAAAAAGGTTAATGAAGATGAAAGTAAAAGCTTAAGCAGAAACGGAAAAGGGAACTAGACAGGGAAAAGTGATGAGGTAACATTGGAGTTTGGCTGCTTTTGTCTATCTATGCTTTGTTATCACTGCAATTTTTTTTTTTTTCAGTAATCATTCACCACTTCTACAACTCCCATTATAGTGGAAGTTTTACAATTATCTCTTTGCTTCAACTGAGCTATCCAGGTTTGCCTTTCAGATCTAATGTGATCTATAATACGTCAAATAACAACAAGCAAATATGATATAAGAAAATTTATGATTATATTATCAGCTTCATTAAAAACTAGTTGCTGGGTTTTTTTGATAAATACATTAGTATTTAGGTGTTTCAAGCCAAAGAATTAGGGAACTGAAATCAGAAATGACAAGTTATGCCCTCAGAAAAGAGAACAAAATTCTCTTGTCTTAATATAAAGTGGTAGTATTTATATCTCATTTAGATCTTACTAAAATATGGGAATCTTACATTTTACAGGAAATTCCGAATGCTTTAACTGTTCTTTCAGTCTAAATAAAGGTGAAAATTAAGAATTTGGCAGACTTTTCTTCTGCCAGAGAAGTAATGAAAAGTTGTTCACCGGTAATTAATAAATGCAAAAGCAGAAAAAAAAAAAAAAAACAAAACACAAACCAGCAGATCTGTCTTTTTCTTCATCTGATTTCACCCTTTGGCTCTGACATCTAGTCTGCTCTCCCTAATACTGACAAGGGAACCAGAAAGTATGGACCAAACATCCTTATTTCCTAACACCTGACACTTATACAAACTGGGCACAAAATATTCATTTCCTAAAGAAATCTTGCTGAGCTGCCTCTCTGGCACCTTGTTGCTCTTTTACTGGGAGTTGGTTTGCTTTTTCATGCCTCTAATTATACTAGTCTTGTTAATTCATTTTTACATCTGTCTGAGGTAAAAATCAGATGCCAACAGAGTTCCTGTAACAAAATATTCCCCTAAGGCTTTGTTCTTCACTGTCTCTCTTTCCTGCAGCCAAGTGCCCTGCATAAAGTTAATATTAAGTACTAATATTAAGTACAAACTTGAGTATAAGAAGTTCCACCTAAACATGAGGAGGAAGTTTTTTACTGTGAGAGTGGTAGAGCACTGGAACAGGCTGCCCAGAGAGGTGGTGGAGTCTCCTTCTCTGGAGACATTCCAAACCCGCCTGGACAAGTTCCTGTGCAACGTGCTCTAGGTAGACCCACTCTGGTGAGGGGGTTGGACTAGATCTCCAGAGGTCCCTTACAACCACATGATTCTATGATTCTATGATATTTTTATATGGTGAAGTTTTACATTGAAATTAGAGGAATGTGAAATGATCAAAATGTAAATTAAACTTTCACACTCTGTGGCAATGTTTTTCATGATTGCCATTCAATCTTAACTGTGCCATTGTCATTACCAAAGCCCAGTTAAGGATGACTTTACCTCGAATGTTCTGCTTTCATAAAAAAAAGATCATAAAAAAAAAGACCCCAAAAGATTGGGGCTGATAATTGGCACAGTCAGTTATGGTAAGTCTTTCAATGTTTCTAAAATAAATGAGCATGCCCTTTTTGCATTCTCACACTATGATGATTTCTGCCTGTCAGAGTAGTGGTTTTGGAGCACAATTAAAGTAGCCACATATGAGCATAATTAGGTATATGTGACACATACAGAGAGTGAATGGTGACAAAGTTCATAGGGCAATTAGTGAAAGTTCTCTTGAGTTCCTGAAGTGTTATATTGATGGTAAACCCAAGTTCACACACCAGTTCAGCCTGGTGTGTGAATATATTCAGTTTCACTTGTCCCGGTCTGTGTCTGACATCTCATTGTCTATGACTTCCTTAATGAATTTTCATCTACTGTATCAATGTATCAATGCTATGTCAAACTCTATGTTTATTTTGAGGAAACACAAAGTTTCAAAGCACAAAGACAAAACAGTGCACATGAGCTACATACTTTGGACAGTAGATGATTTATGAGGCTTGACAAGGCAATTTACAGATTTTCTGTTTCTGCATTCAGAATATGCTCTGTATCTAACAGGAACTCCTATTAATTATCACATGAAACAAAGTCATAGTTGTTGTGACATAAACTATGGAAGATTATTTTTAAAAATACACATTTAATTATTTATCATAGTTGAATGAAGTTGGTAAAGGAAATTTGATAATGATTTGTCCCAGCCTGTGGTGTATAAACCAAAGCAAAATCCCATTGCTCAGATAAGTAAAAAAAGTGGACAATGAAAAAAAAAAACCCAACCACCCAGCTACAGCAACTTATTTGATCAAATATATCTTGGCAGTTTCTGGTATATTTAAAACCAACTTTGGCATATTACAGGCCTGGATTTGCTGCATTTCTACTCTAATAATAATACAACATAATATAAGAGGATTGCTTCATTGGAGTATTTATTACTGAAGAGAAAACTGTTTTTATAGTTATGTATCCCCATTAAAATTTATGGAAATGTTGACGACTATAAAAAAATAAATTCATCAACAAATTATAAGGTTTGAATTCTCCCAGTTATGTGTGTACAACAGTTTCTCTACTATTAAAAGGATTTAGGTACATGCACTGAAGGATAAGCCTAGCTGATTGGATTTTTAATTTCAATTTTCATTGTAGTTATTCCTTCTAAGGATTGTCTATAGGAAAAATATATTTATTAAAATTTGTCATCAATTTATTATAATCTGTTTATCAATTTGGAAAATTCTGCTAGAGTAGAAATAGAAATCTTGATCCTGATATTATTTACACTAACTAGTGGCATTTTATCGCAACAATGGCTACATTATGTCTTCCCCTAAAAATCTTCGCCCTTCTCTTTTCGAAGCTGGAGTAGCAGTGGCATTTAATTTTGAAGAGGATTATTGACTAATGACAAAAATATGTTTACCTGTTGTGCCATTGGTTGTGATCATGCAACAAGATGGGATTGGGTGTCCTATTCCTCCATGATTTGCAGTGGGATCACTGTGCTGTAAGTTTAAATATAGATCTGCTTAGTATAGAAACAGCACTTCTTGAGGGACACCTGTTAATTGGGATGTTAATTTCTGCTTCCCACCAAGATTACCACTGCAAATGAAGGAATAGCTACATCACCGGCAGAAGAGACTCTGACTGAATTATTATGTTCAGCATATGATGGTCTGCCACCACTTAGACCTGTTTTACTTTATTTGGTTGCTGAAATGTTTCTTGATTCCTAAATGCTCATGAGATAAAAATGAATCTCACGGATCAATATGACCATCAGGGAATTCCTTCATGGTCTTCATTCACAAGAATATTTTTTCTATTAAGACCATAAATTCTGTTTAAAGCAAGTATAAGAGATTTTAAAAGAGTGTATTGTGCTTACTGCCATCAATTTTATTTTTTTTTATGAATGTCTCTAATCAATCTAGAGCTGCCCTTTGACATTTTAAAAACTCCATTCAAACCCTTTTTCCCTGCGTTGCCAGTTCTGCCCTATTTTTTCATGTTACCATGGATTAATATAATATGACATGAACCGATCTTTTTCTTTCCCCAAGCTTCAAGATAATTAATTCCAGAACTAGTTCTGTAAGAGTGGTCTGAAACATAACTGAGCCCAGAGAAATGCCAAATTTTAAAGCACATTAGGAGGGATCCAGTGGTTTGACTGGTATTCAACAGTGAAGAGCTGAACACATTATGAAATCAATGAATAAAGTCACAGAAAACTACGAAATAATTGCAACATGTCACCCTGACATGACCCAATGTACTCTTGTATTGAGGCAACATCACAATGCAAAGCAATATCAAGGCACCCTGCTGTGATTACTTTGTGTTTCTCCATGACTATTTGACACTGCTTTTCTTATATTCTTATTTTTCTTATCTTCTCTTTATCTTCCTTCTCTTTGCTCTTACTCTGAACTTCTTAGAAGAGACAGGTTATTTCACATTATATATCTATTTCCTCTTTTTTAACCCCCTTTTCATTACTGTTTTTCTGTCATGGATGATTTTCAGTGACCTAGGTTTATTTGCCCATAACTTTTTAAGTGTCAAAGAGCATTAAGACAAGAGCAGAAATCTTAGTCTATATATATACTCTGGCTATTTTCTGGTCAAAGACAATAGAAAAAAGAGCTTTATGGGTATTTACTGACTATACAGAAACTATAGGCGGGGATGAAAAAATATACATGTTCCTGGACTCCAGAAGGATCCCACTAACTCAACCCTTTGTGAGCCTTGATTTTATAACTATAATATAAGGAAATATATTGACTTTTAAAAAAGGAGATTCTTCGAGCTTTTAGTGTCTCAAATTTCAGCCCTAATGCAAGGTACAGAATTAGCACAGCATATGGTTTTCAAGAGGTTATTACAGATTTAGATCATGCAGCCATTTTCTGTCCTGTGAAATTACTTCTCATGAAATATAGTCTTTGATTTGCATTTTATTCTGCTATCCTCCATTATTTGATCCTTCATTTATATTTTAACTCCCACAGCACTCACTACTGGGTAATGCCAGATGTTGAGTCAGCAACATGAATGTAGCTCAGACACTACGATTACTAAGTTTTATCTTCAAGTTTCTGAGGATGCAGCCACCTGCTTTGTTGCAAAGAAAAATGACTCATTTGCATGTAGACAGATATCTGGATACTCAGAGTAAGTTTTATATGATGTTCAGCATCAACTTAAAAGGAAAATATAATTATATATCACACAGGAGGTGTAACAATTGCTAAAGTTAAATTTGGGAGATTTATACTTGATAGATGTGTAAAATAAAATAATGATGGGGGAACTTTACTCTCCCTGCTCATCTTTATTTTTTCACATGATAGCCCAAGACATTCTGAACACAAGAACAGGACAATATTTCTGGAATAACTGGACTATGAGTATCCTGGATGTGTTTTAACACATAGACATGAGTGCTGCTCAAAGTTCAGGAGTAAGCAATGTTTGAGCTAAAAAGACTGTGGTTTGGATCCTAATAGATCAGATGCTGCAAATGAAACCTTAAAACTAGTAAAACAGGAGTTATGGTTTGAAAACCCCACAACAATTTATTGTCGTTTAGACAATCATTCTATCATCCAATGAGCGCTTCCCACCTGGGAAGGGAAATCAGGAAAAAACAAGGAAACCAAAGTTTGAACAGATGATATAGAATAATGCTAGGTAATTAACATTAATTAATACTAAAGAACAACTATTGATCCCAATACCACTATAAAATATTCAAAGATTATATTCAGCCAATTATATTAGTAGAAAGCTGTGCACTCCCAGCAGTGGACAGCAAATGTTTGACACTGTGAGCCCTGCACAAAAAAACCCCAAAAAACAGGAGGAAGAAACTCCCATTTCCAAAGTGAACATTCAATACCATTTAAAAGCTTTGCTTTCAGTTTCATAAAGAAAATGATCCCTCCTTTCTGACTACATATGGGTTACACTAGCTGCCCTAAGTCCGGTAGAAGGCTTTGGATTGTGACTTTTATTCTAAATTAAATTCTTGCCTAGGAAGTCAAATAGGCATAGGAGTCCAAGAAAGAAATGTAATTTCAGAGCATTCCTTTGCTCTTACCCTAGGTTTTCCCTGTCAGGTGGCTTGAGTGTATCCCATCTGGTGTTAAAAATGCCACTCTGAGTTTTCTAGGTCTCCTCTTGTTCCATCTAAGAGTTTAAGTGGCTGGTTTATAGAGGCTTCAGTATTTATTTTGGCCCTGTTGACATCTGCTTGTGAATATGTGTGTGGCGTTGGTATATGGTGCCATAATAAAAATTGCTTATCATTATCCTAAAATAACTCGTGGCTTCTGTGATCACTTTTTTGCTTTACTTAACAGCTGATGGAATCTTTCCTCATAAATCTCATTAATCCATACATCACTGTTTATAAGACTGGCTGAGTCACTTGCAGTGACATTCACACTTGTGATGATTCAGTTTGGTTCAGCTGGAATATCCTCAAGCAGGCATATAAAACTGTCTATCTCTGAGACTTGCAGATTTTTCCACAAACTATATTTTCCATTGAATCTGGACTTTGCAGGTTGAAAGTCTTACCCTAAAATCTGAACCAGAATATACGTTCATTGAAATAGATTCTTAAAAGAAAAAGACCTTCAGGTTAGGATTAATTTCTGTAGGAAATGTACATATACTTTAGCAGTTATGGTGTAGAACTCTTGAATAATAACCTGGTGATGAAAACAGTCATGTGAGAAGTAGATTTTCTTTGTCTTTAACATTTTTAGAACCTGCATCCTAAAATATGTCTTCCTAAGAAAAAGGTATTCACTTGTTTGGCTGCTGAATATCCTGGGAAATGAGGCCAAAATGAAAGCCAGCAAAGTAGAACTTGACTTCAGCGTAATGATTAGGGTATTTATTTTTCACTTATCCTGTTAACAGTTATGATAACCTATTCAAAAAAGTGTAGATACGCTGCATGCTTCCCATACTTCAAATGCTTCAGCATTTATATATTTTTCACCACCGACTTGCTGACTTCAAAAATGAACTCTGGGTTTTGGGCAGAAACCCCGCTCATCATCTACAGCTTCTACAGCTGCACAGCAGGAAAAGACAGAACCAAATGCTTCTCAGAAGTTCATAGCGGAAAGATGAGAGGTAATAGTCACAAGCTGAAACATGGGGATTTCTGACTTAATATAATCACAATTTTTCTGTGAAGCTGGTCAAATACTGGAAAAGCGTTCTAAAAGTGTTGAGGAATCTTGAGTGGGAGGTTGGACTAGGTGACCTCTGGAGATCCCTTCTAATATATAGGTTTTTCTGACCTCACTGTGAGAAAGTTCAGGAAAACTCAGAGATTTCCCATCCTTTTTAGGTAACAGCCACCTGTCCCTTCAAGATCTGCAGGCCACATATCTCTAAAGCATCTGCACCTGCTGGCAATCCATAATAGAAATAAGGTTTTTAAATATTATGCAAACTCCTTAACTAGTGAAGACAGGGCCCCATTAGAGGTTCCTTGAGAACATGAGAGCTAACATTGTTGTAAGAAAACGCTAAGCACTGTGGTGACAGATGTGTCAAATGCATATAATAATGACACAGTGAAGAGCTGGGAGGTGCAAGGGTAGGTGCAGATTTTCCAAAGGAAAACAGACATAATTTTTTCCTCCCCTGATGGAACAATTTTTTTTGTTTCACTTTTCAAATACAGAGACAGTCTAATCTAAAACACCTACAAACTGCAGACGCTAGGGATGACTATGGGATAACAACCGTGCCTTTGTGAAAATTGCCTTCCTTTCTGGCTCAGCGTTTGGCACCAAGACTCATTCAGTCCTGGTTGTGTTTAGTGGTCCGTATATGACATTTGATGAAGATTCAGTCCCACAGAGTGTCCATAGGAGTTCTTGATGAAGTTGTCATTGGATATATAAGAGCTTTGGATCTGAGGTATTTGCAAGACAAAATTCAAAACATAAAGAAATTGTTCACTTATTAATTAAAAGAAAAAAAAAAGAAAAAAGAAAAAAAAAGGAAAAAAAAGAAATAAAAGAACTCTCTGCTTCATTAGATGTCAGTTCTCAGAAAGTATTTAGAGTTTCCTATCGTTATAAACCCACATTTCCCAAAGAGATGACAATGTGCACTGGGAAAGAATGTGTTAGAACAATAGGGCAGACATTCCTCTCCCTATTTCCCACAGCAATTATAAATGTTTTAATAAAATATACATAATGTTGTTTTAAGACTGTTAATAATTATGACCAACTATAATGGTGTTGCAATTATCACATGTGAATGCATTTGTGAGGGCAGCTCAGAGACAAAAGAATCTATTAAGGGCCAATTTCAAATTTATAGGGTATATTCATTTACACAGAGTAAATAGCTTGTTCACAACATCTCAAGGGTGTCACATAGTGTTGATAGGGGGGAATCTGTTGGGTAGATTTATAAAAAGAAGTGCCTCTAAGAGCCTGTTAGTTCCTTAGATAATGGATAGAAAAGAAAGACATGAGCTCTCTCTGGAAATCTTCTGAAGCCCCAATCTCTTTTCATGTTTTTTTATAAGAATTTAAGCACTTTCATTAGGAGAACCAAAGGTCTATTTCTGTGTGTCAAATTTAGATGACTACAGTGTAGACATCTACATCTGAGCTAAAATGAGTGAGCTGAAGTTTGTGCTTCTAAAATCTAAAACCCTTGTCTTAGTAACAACCTTCATCATGCTCAGCAGAATCACAAACTCCACAATATTGTGGTCACTGCAGATGAGGCTATCACTAACTGAGATACTACAAAGCAGGTTTGTGAGTAGCAACTCCAGCCCTCATTCCTGGTTGGCACATGTATCATTTGCCTGAGGAAGCAGTCCTTTACACATTTCAGGAACTTGATGTATTGTCCCCCTGTACTCAGCACTGGTGAGGCCCCACCTCAAGTACTATGTCTAGTTTTGGGCCCCTTACTACAAAAAAGACATTCAGATGCTAGAGGGGGTCCAGAGAAGGGCAACGAAGCTGGTGAGGGGTCTGGAAAATAAATCTTACAAGGAGACGCTGAGGGAGGTGGGGTTGCTCAGCCTAGAGAAAAGGAGGCTGAGAGGAGACCTTATCGCTCTACAACTACCTGAAAAGAGGTTATAGAGAGGCAGGGCTGTAAGGGTTATTAAGCATTGGAACCTGCTACTCAGGGAAGTAGTTGAGGCACCATCCCTGTAGGTATTTAGAAAGATAACAAAATGTTGACATAGAGATTAGTGACATGGTTTAGTGATGTTTTTTTATCAGAGTTAGGTTGATGGTTGGACTAGATTATCTAAAAGGTCCTTCCAACTCATACAATTCTATGATTCTATGTGAGCTGCTATATTTCTCTTCCAACAAGTGTCACCCAGAAGAACCAGGTTCTGTTGTCCTGAAGCTTGCTTAGGCAACTCTGATTTTGCTTCACTGGCCTTTTTGTGTCAGTTTGGAAGTCAGCAGCCTACTGTAAGATCCCCTTGGAGACGACTCCTCTGATCTTTACCCAGAGGCATTTGATAAGGCTTCCACAATTACCATAGTTGACTTCTACACATTTGAGGTTTTCCTTAATGTAGAGCATGACGACTCCTCCTCTTCTTTCCTGCCTGTCTTTATGGAATGGCCTATAGGCATCCCCCATGATCCTCCTGTCATATGAGTTGTCCCACCATGTTTCAGTTATTCTTATGATACCATAACTTGCTGCCCGGGCACAGAGCTCCAGTTACTCCTGTTTGTTCCCCAGGCTGCACATATTGATATACATAAATTTATAGTGGTTTATCTCCTGATTCTCATCTTGGGAGGCAGCTAAGGTATATTTGTTGCTGCTCTGGCTGTCCTGGCTTATTCCCCGGTTGGTTGCAATGGCATGAGTGTTGCCACTTTGGACCTCTTCAGTTTAAAGCTCACCTCACCAAGTTGGTCAGCTTGCTGCCAAAGATTCCCTTGCCTCTTCTAGATAGGTGGATCCCAGCCCCTCCCTAACAGGCTATAGTCATCAAAGAATAACCTGTTGTAATAAAAGTCAAAACACTCATGATGGTACCAGCTACCAAGCCAGAGGTTGATTTGCATTATACATCTATTTCTGGCATCACCCTTTCCTCTAACTGGTAAAATGGAATAAAAGATACCTGGAGCATTGATAATTTTCACTTGAACCCCCAAGGCTTTGTAGTCTTCCTCGATTCTGCCCAGATTCCAACTTGCAGCATCATTTGTGCCCACACGAAAGAGTAGCAATGTATAGTAGTCTGTGCTCTTGAGAAGTTGTCAACCTCTTGGCAACATCTCAGACCTTAACTCCCAGAAGGCAGCATACCTCTTGTGACTCCTTGTCAGACCAGCAGAAGGGCGCCTCAGTGGACATTAACAGAGAGTCACCCACTATGAGGACTCATCATTTCTTTTTTCATTAGCCATGTATGCTGCTGGTACAGTTTCTCCTTATAGACTCATGGGTGTCTACAGCTGTTAAACTTTATATCCATTTTTGGCTTATTGGATATATGACCATATATCCATGAGATACATGGTCATGAGGAGAGCTGCTTCTCTCCTTCCAGAGAAGCAGCTAGAAGCCAGCCAGAATATCCTTGTGTTCCTCAAATGACCCTGGATGTCTAGATTTAGATGACTGAACATAACATAGATGGAATTTGAATTTTCCAGTCTAATTAAAATAGCTTTCTGGTTCCAGAATAAAGGGCCACTAATGAATTATACTGATACCAGCCAAACAATCTTAGCAATATATATTCTTCAGGGGTTAAGGCTTCTAAATCTAAATATTCCCAGATGTCTTATTTGTTCATATAGTTTACAAAAATGAATTAGTCCATGACATTTTTATTTAAGCTGTGAAAAAATCCCGTTTACAAATTTTACATGTTTTAGCCAGAGTATGACGACTCAGAAACCACCTCTGAAAAGACTGTTTAGAAAAAGACCTAAGATGGTACATGTATGTGCTAAAGCAAACAATTGTAAATATTATGTCAGCTTTTTATTTTGAAGAAGCACTGTAGGAAATACTAGTAAATCTGCCTCCTAACAGTTTTTAATTTAAGTGATTCATTGTATTCCAAATCATACTTATAAAGTTTGGGTTTTTTCTGTATTAAATCTTTATTTGCTAAGAAAGAGAATAATATTAAAGAGTTCTAAAAAGCCTTGATACTTGCCCTTGTCAAGATGTTTAACAATATAATCAAGAAGATATTTTTTTAATGTAAATCTGGTTTTTGGTTCAACAAAGATTTAAGCTGAGAAGCAAGGAAAAATGTACAGAGGACAATTACAATAAGTGTGTTAAAGAAGTGATCTTGATATATAGAAATAGAAAAAGAATGGATGTTGAATAAAAATTTTCCATTACATAACTACTATAACAGAAGTTGCACCTTGTGATTATTTCACATTTTCCTCTCTTTACCAAGGAAAGCTGTGACTGTTGATTAGTGTTAGTTTCTTGAAACCCCTGTTTCTCTGGCTGTTGATAACAGTTGAAGGTCTCCCCTTATGCAAAACTGAGCAAGTGAGTCCTCTGGTACTTTTTTACATGTGTGCTGGGTCTAGTGGGGAAAGGGTTAATTGTTCCCAGGACCTAGCAGGGA
>BJBW01002292.1:20298-170262 GCA_004320125.1 Scolopax mira | reverse complement strand
TTTCAATTTTCCCCTCCCGGCCACGCCGCTGGTGGGGGACTGTGATTTGTACAAGTGGTTGCCACGTGGTCCTTTGTTCCCATCTGTGGCCAAACCACAACACTCAGATACTCCTAAGAAGGAAGTAGATTTACACAAATAAATTACAGATTTACAATATCTGAATAGCTTTGTAAACTCTGGAGTCTCAAGTAGACTCAATTTATTGTCCACAGGCAGGAACCTTGTTCCACGTGAAATGTCCTGGCTAATCAAAGCTTTTGCAATGGACTGAAGTGAATGCCACAATTCATGAGAGACCTCTTTACACAGTCAGTGTGTAAAGTTGGACACCCAAATGAAACCCTGATGACTGGAAATCCAGTGATGAGATGAGTATCAGCATGCCAAATGTGCATGCAGACACCTAAAATTAGGAGCTGTATCATACAAATGTTCTAAGCCAGTGTTACCTGTGTAATCAGTGGGGAGATTCTGACATCTCTACAGAGCCATAATTTTATTGCACCCCTCTTAGGGATGCAACTTTCTCAGTGATGGTCTGGAAGTGCTTTCATCACTGAAAAGAATGTGGAAGAAGTAAAGCTTAGATTAGTGAGCTAAAGTGAGTGATTAAATTCCATTCTAAATGCCTAAGGAAGTGTGGACTTTTAAAAATCTAGGGTTTATTTGCCTAAACACAGATTCCCAGTTTCATTTGCCATGACAGATATCACACAAGACCTATGGCAGACCTGAACCTTTCACAACTGGCAGGTGGTAATAAAGACAGCCTAGGTTATCCTAAATTGTATTAGATACCATTATTTAGGTAACTGACTTGATTCCCTACAGTCCATTTGCATTTGTTTAAATAATCAAGGATATTTTTTAGAGCTGGCACTAGTTCACTGTTATGATTAGGATCCAGTATATATTCAAATCTTTTCATCTATTTGAGGACAAGCAATCATTATTAGGAACCACAAATTCAGGGAATAAGTAAATTTTAATAAGAGAAAAAAATAGTTGTAGTAGTACTTTATACTTACTCCAGATTGCATCCCTGTCATTCTTTCAAAATCAAAACACCTTATAGAGACATAAAAAACATATTCTCTTAATGTGAGAATTTAAAGGATGCTACCGGTTCTCCAGAAAACCAGATGAGATTATTTTTAAGTTATAGCAGTATTTGGGTCAAGTACTTTTTCTTTTTTTGGTATTTTTGGTCTTGACTTAACAGCCTTAGTTTTAGTCACAGTCTCACTACTATTACTATGTAGTCTTAGTATAGTCTTACATCACTACTAATCACTATCATGTGAGTTGCAAGGAAGATTTCAGATTCATCAGTAGTGATTCACCAAAATTTCTATGACTTGTTTAGATGCAACAAAATGCTGAATATTTGGACTGATATAAGATACCATGGGTAAGTTGCACAGATCTTCATTTTATTTTTGAATAAAATTTCAGGACCTGAGAAAGAAAGGAATTTGCATAACTATGCTGCTCATCTTTCAGCTAAGTTCATTGAGGTTTTCTTTGTGAAATCCCAACAAAGGGCTGTACATAAGAATATGATGATTAAGTTGTGGAAGTGGTATTCATATTTCCAAGGAATACAGAGAAAAAATATATACTGAGATTCTCTAGTACCCGTGATTTGGCTACTTTTGCAGTCAGTAGCAAATAGCTATCCAAATAGTCCTTATGAAACTAGTAAGATGTGGTGTAGATATAGCTATATAGTTCTGACCTCTTTTAACAAGTTTTAGCTCATTACAGTTAACATAAAAACCATTTTTCATTTAGCATTTAACTAGTTATTCTAATCGATATTCAGAATCTATTTGATCATCTTTGATCCTTCAGTTTATCAACATTTATTTTTATAATGCATTGGCATATTTATTGTCCCTTAAAAAGCTGTAATTTTTGTTAGCATAGTGAAGAAGGAATTCTATACAAAAAGCTAATTAGTAGTCTTGGTAATTGTCTTTTATCTTCTTTCGGTAAAAAAAAATAATTTCATTTTTATTTTATATAATCCCATTTATTATTTAGTAATGGCATATTCTTTTTTGATTAGCTATAACATTTCTCGCTTCCCCTTTCCTTACTCCCTCTCTCTCCGTTTCCACCTTCTTTTCTTTCTTTTCTCCCTTCCTACCTTCCTGAAAGAGTTGTTCTTAAGGTTCTAGTGACATGAAGTGAGAAAAGCGCTGCGGATCCTTTATTGGTTTTCCTTTTGTTGGAAATAAAATAAAATGGACTTTTCTCTTTTCTTTTTTTGTCTTTCTGTTGTTTTTTTTTTTTGTTCTCTTTTTATTTAAAGAAAATAATCATCCCAGAATGCCCCTTTGTCTATCATGGGGGCATATATAATACCTCAAACAGCTAATACAGGATGTCAAGGCAACAGGAATAAATGCAATGGAAAATTCAATTGAGATTGCTTCTGCTTCTTGACACAGAACCCACAGGACACAACATTCTTTCTACAAATAGCTTGTTAAAGTTAGCTTTCAGTTTTACTTAAAAATCTTAACAACTCTTGCCATGAAAGCTTTAATGCTATTCCTTTTATAGCAGTAAAATAGGTCTTGTACTATATTATCTGCCCTACACATCCATTTCACTATACAAATTCAAATATGTGGGTTTGTGATAAAACAAAAATAAACAGCAAACATGTAAATGCCCCCATTATGACTGTTTTGTATACCATTCTCTGTAAACAGTTCAAGAATAACAGCTTACTCTTTCAACTCTCCTTCCATGCATTATTGTAATAATGCTTTCTAAATAAAATTTTAGAATGTTGTGAAGTGTATAGTAGCTCTCTCTATTTGTTTACCTATCTATATAGAGATAAATATATGAAAGATAAGTGAGAGTATAAATAACTGATTAATGTGGTCAAAGAAGCACTATGAAAAATATGATGTTTTAATATAAAGTACTACAGATAGCAAAATAATTTAATATCTCTTATGAGTAGTTACTGCATCTATTTGTGTTACCATTCTGGCACTTACAGGGGCTACTTACCCAAGTCTTATTGAATACTGAACCCTAAAAACTACATTGAAACTTCTATAATTAGAACATTTGTAAAAGACAATTCGAGAATTTTTAAAGCTCTGCCCTGCCAAGTCTAATGATCAATTTCGGATTCTGTTTTGTATATGTAAATATATATGTACTTAAAGTTCTAAAAATGTACAGACAAAGCACTGTATTACTGTAATATTTTAGAATCCCAAAAGAAAAAAAATGGTTTTGGTTGTCTGTTTTGAAATTATAGTGTTCAGAGTCTTGAAATAAATGTATCGTCATGTAAATTGTACTACTGCTTTGGCTGTCTTTGAATATAGCACTCTTGCACAATGAGCACAAACTTGAATATGAGAAGTTCCACCTAAACATGAGGAGGAGCTTCTTTACTTTGATGGTGGCAAAGCACTGGAATAGGTTGTCCAGGGAGGTGGTAGAGTCTCCTTCTCTGAAGACATTCAAAACCCGCCTGGACAATTTCCTGTGCAACCTGCTCAAGGTGGACCTACTTTGGCAGGGGGGGTGGACTAGATGATCTCCAGAGGTCCCTTCCAACCCCATGTGATTCTGTGATTCTGTGATTTACCGGCATATGCTTCCTTATAAGTCTATCTTAATCATTAATTGCTGATGTCACTGGAAGTGTCGCACGAACAGTTGACACAAAGATTGGACATGGAATTGACATTGTTGCACTGCTGTGATCTGGATTGATTCTCAGATCGCCTACACATATACATTGTATTACAATATCTGAACAGAAAATCTATTCAATCTCTTTAATTTGTTCACAGTCATGTGCAGTTTAATTGGGAAGTTCTTATCCTCTGTGAGGTCTATCATAAGATTTTGCTATTTCTGCGGTGCAATTTCATTTATCTCAGACTATATAGGTAGGAAGGATATATACTTTCGCCCATATAATACTTTCTAGAATTGGTGTGAAAATGTGGTTGTTCATGAAAAGTTAATGAAAAAAAGTGGAAACTATTTGAAACTTTTAATGTGGACTATCAACATTACATATAGCTCTACCATATTAATCATTGGCTCAATGATACTTGCACTATGGAGAGTGAGATAAACTGGTATGAACTACACAGTAGTCTTTGCAAACAAAGAGCTTTATAAATCTCTGCTCATTTATTTTCTGCCTGTGTGATCTGCATGGAAACATACTATCTAATGAAAAAGAATGTTGTTTTATTGATAAAACTGTTTACAGTGAAATTCATTGGCCAGTAAATAAGATTTTGCCATTTTTAGTAGCTGATTTTGTGTTTACCTGGCAGTATTGGGTTTATATAGCAAGGTTTTGGTAGTGGGGTGGCTGCAGTGGTGGCCTCTCTGAGAATAGATCAGGAAGTGCCCCCATGTCAGAAAGGGCGAGGTTAGCCAACTCCAAAATGGACCCACTGCTGGGCAAAGCTGACCTAATCAGTGATAACATATTAAAGAAAGGGTAAAAATACACTGTGCAGAAGCTGTGAGAGAGGAGCGTAAAAAATAGAAACACCCTCCAGAGTGGTCTGGAGACTAAAGTCAGTGAGAAAGGAAGAGGAGGAGGTGTTCTAGGAATCAGAGCAGAGATTCACCTGCAACCCATGAAAAAGACTATGGTGAAGCAAGTTGTCCCCCTTCAGGCACAGTGGAATGGATATTATCAATCCTGCAGCCCACAGAGGACCCCACACCGTAGCATATGGATGTACCCTGAAGGGAAGCTGCAGCCTGTGAAGACACCATTGTTGGAGCAGGCTCGTGGCAGGAACTGTGGTCCATGTAGGACCCACACCACAGCATCCTGCTTCTGAAGGCCTCCTTTTATATACAACCAGTCCTTTTTACACCCTTTTCTGCCTATTCATCTTTTTGTTCCTCCCTGCTCCCCACCCTTCTTCTTCTCCATTGGTTTGTACAGCTCTGTTGATCCGAAGAAATATCATATAGGAAAGCAAGTAAGATAGGAGGCCTGGGAGCCAGGTATTGAAGCAGCCACTAATCTGGGCTGAGTACTGGGAAAATCAGAGGGTTTTTCAAGTTGCCTACTGGATTGAGCAGAAGGTCTGAAGCACCTACTGGTCCTTCTACATGGTGCCTCTGCATTAACCAGAAATCCATTTGAAGGTGAGTGTCTATGTACAAGCTGGACATTAGAGGATCCAAGGGGCAGATACTTGGTAGAGAGGGAAGGTACTGGAGAGATCCATATCGTATGTGTTTGTGTGTATATTGGTGTATGCAAGGGATCTGGATATCAGAAACTGGAGTGCAGCTATGGGCTTTGGAGGTTCACACGCCCTTGAACTGGTATCTGGGAAGAGTGAAGATCAAGGGCCAATTACTAAGGCCAGTTACTGGAAGGATCCATAGTGTATGTATGTATATATTTCTCACTAACTGGCTTTCATCTTGATCAACCAGAGAAGGGGATGGGATCAAGCCAATTCTGTCATCAATATTTGCCTGAGTGTGCCCAGCTGTGTGTCCAGCTCTGTGAACAGCTATGTGTACATGTATATATGTACTGTGTATGTATGTTTGCGCATGTGCCAACTGACAATACATGCTCAGCCTCATTAATGGCTGGACCTGGGAACACAGAGCTGCAACAGCCTTTATTCTATCAGGCTACCAGATCTGGAAGTTCCTAACATGAATCCAGATTGCAAAACAGCCTTCTGAGTCAGTCCTTCACGTTTCAGAAACCTCAGGTAGATAGAAAGGTACAAAAAGCAGATATCTGAATCTTATGAATGGAAGAATAAATGTGATGAGAGCATATAAGTCTTGAGAAAGGTATCTATAAAACACTTTTAGCATTATGACACTGACCAAGACTTTGATAGTGATTCAGTGTCTACCATTTTGTTAAACTTTCAGATGTTGATACAGACGTGCACATCTCCAGAGAATTTGCAACTAGTGGTTTGCATCAAATTCTTGATTTTTTAATCAATCAAGTCCTTAGAATGCTGTGGACCAGATCTTGGAACCGATTCTTGAGAACCATAACAGAGGTAATTACTTTTGACAAAATCCTATGGTGAAAACTGACAGTGTATATTTCATATGTATGGCTGTGTAGTATTCTTGTAATTTGCACAGGCTCTTGAGAAATCTTAGGAATTCTAATTTTGGATTTACCTTAGAGCATGAAATTTGACTTCAGTCAACTTGCATATTCAGGCATAATTCTCTGTCTGATTCAGTATCATTCAAGGTCTTTGATTCACATTCCCCTTGTAGATACTATTTTGTAAATCAGCTAGTTTTTCTGACACTTCTGAAATTTTGATTGTTTGCTCGGACTTCTTCTGAGGCATAAATACTTTGCTGTAGTTGCTCCAGTGTTTGATATGACCCAACACATGCAAAATGCTGACTGTCATGTCAAAATCCTTGCCAGTCTTCTATCAAATTGTGTATAATATTATAGCCCAGCAATCAACTCAGAATGTAAGATTATGATTTACAAAAGTTTTCTTGCTCTTTTCATCAGCCCTTATCTCACATATGGTGTATTGTTGTAAGTTAGCAGGACATATGAAGAGAGACTGGGATAACTGAGCTTGTTCAGTCTTAGGAAGAGAAGAATAAGCATAGATCTTGTAGCTGTATTCAATTACCTGAATAGGAGGACGAAAAAGATGGCAGGGAAGGGAAGGGAAGGGATAAATTTTTCTCAGAGATGAGGAGTGGTAGATGAGAGATGAGTTGGAACACTGAAAATTTCATTAGATATGGGGAGGTGCTTTTTCACCATGAGAGGGGTCAAACACTGTAATAGGTTGTTCAGAGAGTTTGGAGACTACTCTGGAAACTGTAATAGGTTGTTCAGAGAGTTCAGAGAGTTTGTGGACTTAACTATTCAGAACTCAGCTGGACATAGCTCAAAGCAAACTTCTCTAAATTGGCTCTGCTTTGACTGAGGATTTAGACTAGGTGATCTCCAAGGATCTCCACATTGTTTTATGATTTAGGATGTGTTACTACATACATAACAGCCCACAAGTGGTCTTTCTTAAGACATCTGCATTATTTGACCTTTTTAATTAGTCACTCACTAACAAATGCAGATTTTTAAGCTTATCATTGACATTGTGATCATTCTGAAAGAATTTGGAAATATGAGCTCAGCCTTTTAATTTTGGCATGGAGATATAGTATAGTTAGTGACTAGCCTCTAAGACTACTAGGATCACATAGCAACTCTTAAAATTTCTTAAGGCTTTGACCTTGTCCAGCTGTGTTCTTTAGTTTTATTTTTGCTCACCCCTCAAGGCATCAAAACAAAATAATTTGTAGTTTCTCTGCTACACAATAGTAATTTGCTAGAACTGATACCGGCTCATATTTTTTTTATAATTTTTCTCATGAAAATACTATAGTGGAAGGACTATGTCAAAAATCTTTGAGGATTTTCTCTCCTCCTAGAACAGGAAAAGAATATTTTTTATACACGATATTTCAGAAGGGATAGCATATTTGTAAAATTTACCAATAATGACATATAAAAGTTAGCTTTTTGAGTCATCAGATAAAAGAACAGAACTGTGAAGCACCATCAGATATAGAATAGTGTGAATAAGCTCTTTTTTGGCTTTTTTTCAATCTGATAATTGCCTAAAATCTGGAAACATGTTCTACATTTGACTCACTCATCACGTAAGAGTGGATTGTTATAAAATTGTACCTAAATGGACAAGAATACCACAGCTCACAGTCAGTTTGTTTCTACAAACCTTACAGAATTCACTCTGTTTCAGTTTCAGAGATTTCTGCATGAGACTATGCTGAGATAATGTAATATTTTTAATAATTTTTATCAAAACTACTTCAAAGCTCTTCTTTCTGCAATTCAACCTCTACATTAGGTTACATAAAGATGCACATTTCCTGGAAAGGCACAGATGAAAAGCCCCGATCCCATGATGACCACAGGTTTATGTTCCAGTGGTCTCTAGAAAAATGAACACAAAATTTATTACTACACATGGTTTTTACAGAGAGGTTACTTAGGAAGAGATAAAATGAATAAAGTTGTTTGAAAAGACCAAAGAATGGGAAGAGATAAACAAGGCAGGTGATGCAAAGATTAAGTTAAATCAGTCCATAAACATAGCTAAAACTCAAAACCCACAGATAACCTGTACAAGGCATGAAGAAGTTCAGTCAAATAAAATAAGGAAATAATTTAATTGTCCAGGGAAACTTTCTTGTCTGCTTTTTCCTGATAGGTAGCACTTCTCTCTGATTAGTCTTTCCATTCTTGCCTTAAGTCCACAGAGGAAAGGTATTTGGATTTTGGTACTTCACTGTGTACAGGACAGAAATACTTCTTTTTCTCGGTTTTAATGTAGGCAACTTGAAAAAATGCTGATCCATCTTTTGGCCATCTGTAATCCCTGCTTGGGCTGCCAGTGCCCCTATTGTCTGAGATCTTTGGAGAATCCCCCATTTACATCCATCTTCCACAGAAATAAAGTCCAAGATTCATGTATTGCTATTATTGAAATGATACATACAGACAACTTAACTACCAAATGATCACATGAAAAATGGTTCACTCTTTATTTTTCACCATGAATTTTCTTTATAAATATATAATTAAATTTATTCATGCATTCTGAAGTCAATGAATTAATCCAATAGTTTATATTCCTTCCTTTATTATATTTCATCTTTATTTAACGGATCATATTTATCCTTTATCTCTCTGATATCAAAGATGCACAAGGACAGAGAAGTTGTTGAAATAAATAAGACCATTTACTATTGGATAGCATTGTTACTAGCTGCATGGAAAGAAGTACTTGGTGTCAAATATCTGGCCCAATTCACAGTTTTACCTATTCTCCGGGAATCTTGACCTAGCTGGATCCTGCTCACCAGTAACAGTTCACTTTTTAGACCCTACAAACTGAGAGTTCTTCCTGAATTACACAGAAAATAATGTGCCAGAGTCCATATATATGAAAATTATGACAGAGTCTAAAAAAGCAGATTAAATGTTATTATCTTATTTTTTATTATTATTATTCTGTGCACTCTTGTTCTCAAAATCTGTAACATACTATACAGCAATCATCTTTATTATCAACTGATCCTTCTTCAACTTAATCCTTCTTCATAACAAGCTTTAAAAATTATAAAGGTAGATATTTTCAAGTGTGATGTAGGTATAACTATGCAACGTTTGAAACTTGGATTTGTTTTTTTGTTTTTCTTTCTTTCTTTCTTTTGAGTTCCAGGTGCTTATTTTTAAGTTGACTTTGGCCAAGATTATCCTTTCTTGGGGGGCTATTAGGGGACACACATTCTAGCTCCTTGTCTGCAGTCACACCAAACATGACTATGTCAACAACATGCATCTTTCTTGACTTAAGCTATAGAGAAACAGATATAATGAACACTTACTCATTCCTAGATGCAAACGCTGAGCCGTGAACACAGGGCAAGTGATGGGGAATGATGTCATAGGAAGCTATGTAAGCTTGTGAGCATTTTCTGGGAGGCTCAGGATATAACTGACCTCACACAAACATGAAGTCAAATTGATAACTTCTTTCCTGCAAGAAGAGACATAATTTTCTAAATTCTGAATGCTTTTTACTGACCAAAAGGAGTCAAAGGCTCTGCAACTATATAATTTCTTTGCATGATATTAGCATACAGTGGGCAAACCCACTACACTTTTTCACAAATAGGCCATTTTACTAATCTCAGTTTTTGAAAGAGCTAGTTTATTCTTTGTCAACACCAAATTCTACAGACAAATTGCATCTAAATATTTTTAAAGCCATACATATTTTCTCAGTAAATGGACATATAAAAATATTTAAATACCAGGTCTTTTGTCATATAAAGGATGAAATGGCATTTTCCTAAATGCCATACATAATAGCATCAAGCAATGCTCTTTTATTGGGCATAAGCAATAGACTTACAAGTTAGTAAGTTTATGAGAGTTTGTCATGGGAAGATTGGATAAGGTAGCTGCTAGACCACACCATTCGAGGACACATAATCTAGTTTATTTTCTTGGTAGGTTGGGTATAGCAGGCATATAGCAATCACCGTTGGGTTTGCAGGTGGATTGCCATCCACCCGTTATATCCACCCTACAAATCACATCTCCAGTCCCATCTGTCCAGCTGAAACCAGTTTAACCAACCCATGGACAAGTTCAACCCCTACATGGTAGAAATCCATCTCCTTGGGTTTCAACTTCTGCACAACTTTTGCAATGAATTGTGCATTGTGTCACCCTCTCCCCCATGAGGGCTATTGTTTTAACTTTTTGTAGCTTCCGATCAATGGCTTTGCTATTTGATTAACATTGGGACAATCTCTTTGAATTTCTCCATCCCAGAGGCCAACTAGTGGTTACATCTCTGGTTGCTGTTACTCTCTAGGTTGCTCTCCAAGTGTGTTATGAAAAAAAAGTTGTCTTTATTGTCAAGATTGTACCAAGTCAGACTAGTCAGTTCAAGCTGGGCAGATATAATCAGGTCTCACTTATCTCGGTGGTACTGAGTGGTGGGCTACATTGAGTTAGAACAGTCAATATGTCAAAAGAAAGTAATACAAATGTTCAAAAAGTTCAGAATGCTATATGTCAATCTGCATGTCTTAGGGAAAACATTTGGCACTCAACAGTTGGTGGTTTTTTATAGTAACACAACAAAAATTTTGGGGGAAACCCCTGTGTCTGGTGAAATGAGAAAAAGGTTTTGTATTGATCTGGAGAAGTTCATAATTTCATCTTCATCATTTGCACTGAACATCAAAATTACCTTTAAGATTTTGGGATTTCATAATTCCCTTTTGACTTTTTTTTTATGTATTTGTACTGAGAACAATTTATCCATGATATTCAAATCTTGATTCACTAGAGATTTTGTCTGTGATAATTTCTGATTTTGTAGACAGCAACAGAATAAGAAAGTACATGTTTCAACACACAAGTGATAAGCCTGAGTTTTTGACATTGTTTTATAAATGGATAAGAAGTTATGAAATATAAATAAACAAATTCAGAGGATCACAGCGAAACAATTTTCTGCCTCTGAGTTCCAGTGCATAAAAGTTACTCATGCAAGCAAATCCTCACTTTGTGAAGAAAGCAAGTTTTGTAAGGCACTAACTGTCAAGATAGGTCAATCAAGCCACAATTAGCTCTAATTAGCAATCCCATAGGCTATTAAAATTGTTTACCATCTGCTGAGATATGCACAAAAAGGCACATATTTTTTCCCACTTGTGAAAACATCAAAGAAAAGTATTTCCTATATGAACCTTAAAACCAATTATAAATGAAGACAAGCACAGCAGTAACATGGACAGAATTTAGGAAACCATTTGTATTGCTAATTGCAGCATTATTGACGGAGTATATGGTGTTAATCTTGTTAGACTCTATATAAAGGTTCCCAAATAATTGCGGTTTTTTAATTTAAAATTTGACAAGGACATATAAAGGAACTAACAGATCTCTGCATCTCTTATGAGTTCTATAGCTCTATCAATTCTTATCTCAATATCTGAGTAAAGAGGTAGAAAATAAGTTTTTGCTCTTTAGGTACATAAATTAGTGGCCTTGCTTTCAAAAGGAAGAGAGTCTAGCACATATCAAACACTTGATCTTGTTTATTTTTTGAAAAGCTAACATATAATAGAAATATAAAATAAGAAATGAAGGCCCTAGAGAAATCTGTAGTTTTCTCATGTCCGTTTTTGAAATAGCTTATAATTACATTGTCTATAGAGGGGAAAGCAAGCTCCGTGTAAAACAATTAGCATGTGTTTTAAAACTTAGAATTGAATTTAGGACAAAAACACCCATACAAAACCCAAACTAACAAAAAAAAAAGCCTTCAGTTCTTTACTGGATCAAGAAGAAATTATTGCATTAACACTTTTTTAAGTGAACATAATGCTTCAAAGGTGATCCAGGGGAGGTTTAGACTGGACATTAGGAACCATTTCTTTACCAAGAGGGTGGTCAAACACATGAACAGGCTTCCTAGAGAGGTGGCCAATGCCCCAAGCCCATCAGTGTTTAAAAGGCATTTGGACAATGACTTTAATAATATGCATTACTTCAATTTTTGTTCAGGCCTGAATTAGTCAGACAGTTGGACTATGTGATCATTGTAGGTCACTTCCAACTGAAATAATCTGCCCTGTCCTGTCCTGTCCTGTCCTATCCTATCCTATCTTATCCTATCCATATTTAACATTTTTTCAAGTAAGTATACAGTTCCATATTCATGATAACAGATTAGATTCACCAGGAATTTTATTAGTTTTTATAACTTCATTTTAGCTGAGATGGGAAACTGTAACTTTAATGAAGTTTTTTATTTGTGTTTCAATATTCAAATAACGTAAAGCATGTGTTTTTTTCATTACATATTGCTCTTGAAGAATGAAACATATGAACTGCATCTGTAGCTACTATAAAAAGTTAATTATTTAAAGTTTTTAAATTATTATTATTTGAGAAATAAATATGCATGAAAAAATTCACCAATATTTAGATCATCCCAATATGAATGTAGAATACAATATTAAAGTTATTACATTTCTTTTCATCCTTTCTGTAACAATATATTGGCTGGTTTGGCACCTGCAACCAGCTTTGCTAGATTTCATCTAACAAGATATATGACTGATTTTTTTAATTAAAATAATACAACCCAAAGGATTCTAATCCCTTATACACCTGACATAAATGAGATTACCTATGCTCATTTGCCGCATAGTGTCTCTCTAAATGTATGCTCACCAGAAAACAAGCAATCATTTTAATGTGTTTCGTCCAGCCTCTTTTAATCTGCACAGGAGAAAATGCAGGTTTTATAATGAAACTATGAGATTAACAGATATAAACTGTAGCAGACCAAGGAGGGAAAATAAATAAATAAAATCCTGAATCAAGTAGTCCTAAACCAAACAACCTGACAGCTGATTACATAGAGGAAATTCTAGGTCAGGAATTTCTAGTTATCACAGCTCAGGCAATATGGTACAAGAAAAGAAATAGCTTACACTGTTTAGCTTTTGGAGGTGAATTCTTAATGCATTAATTCTACACAGAAGCTCATAGGAAGTTATAATGAAACTCAAAGGTGTCCACTACTCGCATAAAAGTGCAAATCCAGCTGATCAGACTGACGACTGAAGTGGAATGCAACATTATTATTTTGGTCTACATGCATCTCACTGTCGGTTTTGCATTGGTGAAAATTAAAGAGTTCAAAGTAAATCTGATCAGAAAGCAATACATTATCGAAGTTATCATCAAACACACTATGTTTTGCTCACTGTCTTCTCAAGACAGTTTTTTGGGATATTAAGACCATTAAAGAAATTTCTCCTTCTCTCAAGAAAAAGTAGTTCTGGAAAGGCTTTGCACTATGTTTTATTTATTAAGTGCTCTGGTATTCTTTGTGTTAAATGTTGAGTGTTTAATGAAACTAAATTGAATAGCACAGAATCCCTTCCTCTCTTGTACCAATGAACTATTTTTAAAGATACTGTAAAAAGCACTTGCTGGACACTGTTCAAAGTTTCTGTAATACAAGTAGGAAAGTTATTGTCAATTTCCTCTTGTGACTCTGAGGGACATAATGAAAACATGACTATTTAGAGCTATGACAATTGTCTCAGACAAATGATGCTCAAAGTTCTTAAATGTTGAATCCTTCCTTAATTCAGATATCTGCAAGTTAAAAAGGATTTAAATAAATTCCATATCATTAGCATAAGTAGGGGAGGGGGAAGATTTTTAATTTTTTGAAGCTGAATGGAATAAGCCTGTTTGCAAAAATAAGGAAAAGAAATAAAAAAAGAAAAAACACAGTGTTCTCACCTTGTATTTTTCAAAACTATTTTTTTTCCATTTATTGTGGCTCTCCTTCCTTCAACATAGATTGTCATGGTAAGATTAATTCTGGTAAAATATATGCACTTTCTCCTATACTGTCTTAGTGAGGTCAATTATGAATTCAAATCTTATTATCAAATTAGAAATCATTAATAAATACAACTAGAACTACTACATATGCTCCATAATCTGTTTTAAATGTATGACTTCATTGCTCACTATAGAATGAGCTGTTGAAGTAACTTTGGTTAATATTTTTCAAAAAGAACTCTCTTGTAAAAGAGATTTCAAAATATAAAATGCAAAATATAATAAAAAGCAATTCCAGTTGAATTTAACAGTTTCAGAAGTTTCATCTCAACTGTATTACAACTAAGTTGAGAAGCTGCTTAGTCTAGCAAGAAATCCTTGCTGATTGTGAGAATAAGGAAATGAGGGCTATTGGGTGGAAAGACAAATGCTGAGAAAATTTAAGTATTTCCATCAAAACTCTGCCTTGAGACTAAGGGTATGGGAGTCATCATAATAATGAAAAGCAAACACTCTCTTAGGAGTACTATTTATTTTGTTACATTGGTCTAGAAAATTTTTTTAAAAGGAAGAGTTTCATATGATTTTAAGCATTTTCCTTTTCACTAAATAGAACACAATTAAATAGATTTTAATATCATTTTAACTTACAGTTTTATATATATATGCTATATATATATATATGATGGCTGAGGTGTTAAATCCTAAAAAAGGGCATAAAAGTGAAATGCTGAAAGACTGGCTACTCAAGCAGTGTTATTGAGTGTTACATTTGCAAATGAGATGCTGCAGCTAGCATCACTATGTTTCTTTTTACTGTCAGTTTAGCATGATTTATCTCAAACAGTTACCGCATGTATTGTATTATAATTCCACCACAGAGCTTACATGGTAACAATGAAATTTCAGTATACAAAAATAGCCAGTAAAATTCATTAACATTATCTTGACAGTGAATAAATTATTATTGCTCAATGTTTCCAGTTATTTAATATACTTTATGAGTATTTGGATTTCTTTTTTTCTTTTTCTTTTTTTTTTTTTTTTGTTAACATGATATAGCTTTTTCCTACTACCATGAAAAATAGTATGCATTAATTCTTCTAAAGAGAAGATATTGCTTTTATGGAATACTACCATGATTTACTTTCCCTGAGTAAAAATGTAGGCTTCCTTCCACCCACGAGATTTCTTCTTTTTTCAGATGAAGAATGCTGATGCATTTATAATCCTTAATTACAGTGTTACGATAGATAAATCCATGGATTGTAGCCACAGATAAGAAAATCTGTTTCTCCTGATAAAACAGCTAGATCTGGCCACTTAATATAATGGAGTTTTGAATCCCTGGAGCAGAGAAATTCTAGTGATGCTACCAAGAAAAGGTAAAAATTATGAATTTGTTTAAGAAACTCACTTGAATCATTTCATGTTACTACAAGGAATGCCATATTTGCCTTTTATGCTATGAACAATTTTGTAATCTTATGTTCTTTGGCCAGATTTAATAAAATATTTCAATAGAAATTAGAGGGAAGAGGATTACATTCAAACAGAAGTTATTC
This sequence comes from Scolopax mira, assembly GCA_004320125.1. NCBI lineage: Eukaryota > Metazoa > Chordata > Aves > Charadriiformes > Scolopacidae > Scolopax > Scolopax mira. The sequence continues at coordinate 154,731 of BJBW01002292.1, read as the reverse complement.
AGCATCTGTTTTAGTTGCCTAAAATTAGGCTGAAGCCAAGGAACATAAATCCTAGATTTGTACTGCTGTCTATACTCTATCAGTGATGGATTCTCTCCCTGCATTGTAGAAGGAAACGTGTTCCCATATATTGCTTGAACATGGGATTATTATTATTGTTAGATTTTTTCAACATTAAGTGACTGATCACCCCTTGTGATTGACAACTGAACAGCTCCAAATCTTGGTATCTTAGTATAAAAATCTAGAATATATATATATTTGGGGAGGGATGTTCAAGTTTTAAATACTACTACAGTTTCTAGTTTTGTTGTCACAAGGGATATTTAAATCTTTCTGCTCCCAAGAGTTTCTTATCATAGTATTTTTCATATATTGAAGCAGGAAGGGTAAGAACTCTTATGACATAATGTCCTTTTAGATTACCATCCATGTAGACAGAAAAGATCCCATCATGTTTTTAACTATTAATCTGCTTATCCAAAATGAGTACAATTTCTTGAACTGTCTTCCTAATGCTACACATTATAAATATTGATACAGCATATGTTGAATGTTTGAGGAAATAAATATTTTATTTAAACATCAACTATGTACTTGAAAGTAGTTCCAGTAATCTTCTTAGTCACAACGTTTTTCAAAAGTAGGAGATTGTTCCATTTTACCAGATTGATGGAATATTTAACTATAAAAGCTCTTCTCTCTGTCTACTGGAATAAATCATTATTCCTGCATTTAAACTAATCTTTAATTACTAAGTAGTCTTTGGAAACAAAGAGCTCTTAATCATTTTAATGACAATTGCATAAAAATGAATTTGCAGAAGAATATTTTTAAATGTTTCATTTAAGTCTGAATAATCTTGCTTTAAGAAGATGTTCAGCTCAAAAACGTGGGTTATACTAGCTATATCTAGCTACAGTAGCTGCAGAATGCAATAAAAATCTAGCTTTAAAATATTATTATCTTTCTTCCACTGGTATGTTGATATTCAATATACATTTTAACATTCCTTAATTCGTTTTTTTTACATCTTTACAGTTCTCACACCTTGAGATGTGGTTTATGACTAATATTTCCTAAGTTGCTACTATCAAGGTGGTTTTTTCCTACCATAGGAGATTATTCTGAAGCATCAGTTTATTTATGAGCAATTTTTTTAAGTTGTTTCCTTTACCTTCCACAAAATGTCAGTTTTGCAAGTGAATGAACTTCTAAGTTTTGACTTCTGCACAAAATGACAAATCTTCGGTGTCCTTTAAATGTAGTTACTGAAGAGGTTGGTTGCATAAGATAATGCTCCCCTTTTACTAACATGAATTGTAGATCATAAGAAAAATCCTACTCAGATAATTTCTTTCAGTTACTTTCAATTCATTTCTAACTGTTGTGGTTTACACAAGATCTTTCTTCAGGAAATTTGTAAGACCGCTGATCCAAAAAGTCTTCCAATTCTCTCTTATTTCATTTCAATAATATTAGATTAAAAAAGGAGCAATAATTATTTCAGATGGTTCTGGTTAGGTTTCAGATCTGAATTACAGTCTATGGTACATGTCACTGTTTCTCAGACAAACAAGGCATATGTATACTGCTATTTTGAAAACCCATTAACAATCTATTTTTTTCCATTTACTGATATAATATACTGGAACTGGTTGCCCTGTGAGGTGGTATTTGCCCCTTTCTGGAAACATATAAGGTCAGGTTGGATGGGTTACTGTAACCACCTTTCTGAATTTTTAAGTCATAATTTATCTGATGTTCACAATGTAAAGCATGCATGCCATCTGGATGTTTTCATGTCATCCTTGAAGCTGAATCAATGTCATTTGCTTAGAACACTTGCCTCATCATACTGACAATACTTCACAGATCACTTGAAATGTGAATGGTAGAAGTGTAGGAAATGACAGCTTTCGATCATGTTGCTCAGCTGCTCTAGACTTTCAAGTACATCCCGTCTGATTGGTCGTTCAGATTTATTATTTTTTTTTAATTAGAGAGAAATTTTTTTCTGAATTAAATGGGAATATTTGTTGCACAAGTACTGTTTGGAAACAAAAGAGGAAAAAAGGTCACATGCTCTTACAATTTGGGCATGGGGGGATGGGCAATGAAACTCTGCCTAAGTGAGAACTTCTGAATTTAGGTTAAGTAATTTTCTTGTTTCCCCATTACAGTCCTTTGCAATATGACTTAAAATGTTCAGTATCACATGCAAAAATATATCTTAGAAATGAATAGCTGCCACTTGTCAAAATATATTTAGCAGTACTCATAGAAACTGAAAACATAGTTATATGCAAAATCAATTTTTTTATGGATATTTACATATGTGTGATGAGTTAATGTATTAAAATGCAGAAGAGCAAGAAAAGAAATAATTTGCATCTTATACTCTCTTTCCCTTGGATTCTCAGAGAGAATCCACAAATCAGTGCAGTATTCAAGAATTCAAGGTATTTTACTAGATCCACCACTTAATAGCAAATGCAATACTTTAAATATAATTTAATCTCATTTCTAAATAACAAGCCAATAAGCTAATCAGCTAGTCTGCATCTGTGAATGTCATATTACTGGTTTGCTTTTGTCAAGAGTAGAGGGTATTTGAAAAATTAATCACCTGGAGTACTGTATTTGTCCATTAATAAGAGTATCACATTTTGATGAGGTTACAGACTTTTTGTGCTAACTGAAATTGCTGATAAGTGAGGCCATTCAAAGGAGATAATTCTTAAGTTTCATTTACAGAAGTGGAACTCAACCTTTAACAGCTGAGGATCATGGCACTGCTTAGGTAGGTTTTTCTGTGAATTCTTTCACATTTTTAAGTTCCCATGCTCAGTCTATTCCTTTGTGCTTTTCTCTCCTTTTGACCTATGAATTCACGATATTTTTCTCAGCAAATACCACTCTCTCAGACGTTTAAGACCAGAGACACTGCACATATTGCAAGGGATTTTCCCAGAGATCTTATATGCCACTAACAGAACTGCATCAGTCCAAGTCTTCTTATTTTACCTTTTTCTATTTTTTCTTTTTGATGCTTATTCAGCTCCTAAAATTCTATTATAAACATGAAAGTGTTTCCTGAGTGAAATTACCTTGAGTCAATTAAGCAGCTACCTATTGGCAAGGCCACATGTGGAGTACCGTGTCCAGGTCATGGCTCCTCAGTGCAAGAAAGAGATGGACATCTGGAAAGAGTCCAGTGAAAGACCACAAAGATGATGGTGGGAATGGAGAATCTCTCCTATGAAGAATGTCTGAGAGATCTGAGACTATTCAGCCTAGAAAAGAGGAGGCTTGGAGAGATCTCATCAAAGTATATAAATACCTGAAAGAAGAGTAAATAGAAGACCATAGATTCATAGAATAAGTTGGGTTGGAAGGCAGTTTTAAAGGTCATTTAGTGCAACCCCTCTGCAATGAGAAGGGACATCTTCAAGGTTGCTTGGAGCCCCATCCAACCTGACCTTATATGTTTCCAGAACGGGGCAAATACCACCTCGCAGGGCAACATGTTCCAGTGTTCCACCACCCTCATCATAAAAAAAATTTCTTCCTTGTATCTAGTCTGAATCTACCCTCTTTTAATTTAAAAACATTACCCCTTGTCCTATCACAACAGGCCCTGCTATAAAGCTTATCTCTATCTTTTTTATAAGCCACTGTTTAAATTCTAAAAGACCTCAATATGATTGCCTCAAAGCCTTCTCTTCCCTAGGCTAAACAACCCCAGCTCTCTCACCCTGTGCTGCAGGAGAGGTGATGCAGTCCTCTGATCATATCTGTAGCCCTCCTCTGGAATGCTCAAAAAGGTCAATGTCTTTCCTGTGCTGAAGGCTGCAGAGCTGGGTACATGTGTCTCATGAGAGCAGAGTAGAGGAGCAGAATCACCATCCCTTGACATGTGTCCCACACTTATTTTGATGCAGCCCAGGATATGATTGGCCTTCTGGGCTGCCAGCACACATTGTTGTCTCATGACCAGCTTTTCATCTGCCATTACCACCAAGTCCTTCTTGTTTGGGTTGCTCTCAATCCCTTCATCCCCCAGCCTTTATTGGTACTGGGGGTTGCCCTTACTCTGGTGCAGTACCCTGCACTTGGCCTTACTGAACCTCATGAAATTCACATGGGCCTGCATCTAGAGTTTATCAGGTCATTCTGAATGGCACCCTATCCCTCCGGTACTTCAACTCCACTACTCAGCCTAGCGTCATCTGCATACTTACTAAGTGTGCACTTGATCCCACTGTCTACGTTGATGATGGAGATATTGACTAGTACCGGTCCCAAAGATGGAGGCAAGCTCTTTTAGCCCAGTAACAGGACCAGAGGCAATGGCAACAAACTGAAGCAGGTTTCCCCTGAACTTCAGGCAACACTTTTTCACTATGAGGCTGACTGAGCACTGGTGCAGGTTTTCGAGACATGCTGTGGAGTGTCCCTCTTTGAAGATATCCAAAAGCCATATAGACATAGTCCTGGGCAACTGGCTGTAAGAGACTCTGCCTGGGGGCTTGGACCAGATGGTCTCTTCCAACCTCAACTGTTCTGTGACTGTATGATTCTGTAATTCATATTACTCCACTCTTTCCTCTCAAATGCTGTTCATTTTAATTTTTCATGTGTACATGCCTGGTAGCCTCTGGTCCTTTCTCAAACTCTTTGGTTCATTTCAGAAATTCAATCTTCCTATGTAAATATTATCTGTCACAGCTATGTGTGTCCTCAAATCTTCAGAGAATAGGTTTTGCCTTTAGGCGATGCCTAGCTCTACTTCATTCTGTTTTGAGGGTAGTACTGCTTCTGCACTTCTTCCATTCCCTATTTTTTTTAACAAGAAAAAGGAGCAGTATTATGTCACATCTGAACTGGTTCTTGAATTCTCCTAAGGGAAAGTTTTCTTTAGGCAGCATCCTCATGCAGACCTCATGATCACCTATACAACAATGGGATATGTTAGATGAAAAGACTTCTCAACAGAAGCCAAGATACATTTGGGCAGGCAAGCCTGTTCTGTAACTTCAAGTATGCACATGGAAACAATTATATAGGATGAACTATATTTGGAATTATGGTCTAGAAATGTGGTTTTGTGTAACAGATGGATCTTAAAACTTCACATAGGAAGTCTAGCAAGGAAAAGAATTTAAATAAGGCCTTGGGATATCTATTCTCTTACCAAATTTCTTCCATTCCTTTCCACAGGTCATCAAGTACTCGGAGGGATCCTACAGACACTGACATATGACTCCATCTAATAAATTCCCTCCAAGGCAAGCATTTAAACACATTCTGTTCAAAAAAGTTTTAACAGTTCCTCTGCATGGTTGCATTAGTTGCTAGAGCTGGCACAGAGAAATTATTTTGCCTCCAGACTGCATCCACCTTTTTTTTTCTCATTTCCTGTAACACAACAGGTATGAGAAGGACATCAGGAAGAAGACGGATGCAGCTCAGAACTAACCATAGCTATTAGCAGCCAGCTCTGTCTTGAAATTGCAAGGTAATATAATTGCAATATACTGTCAGAGTTATTCCCAGCCCTGTTTTCAAGCATGAATGTGAGGATGTAGGAGGGAACTGCAGCCAAACGTGCTAAGGTTTCTACCTCGCTATTGCCAGTTATATTCTGTCTATCCAGAAAGAGCGTACACTATCAGTGTTCCCCCACACTATACTATACAAATATACTACATATTTTTGCATTTTATATACACTGGGGCTAAAATCTATAAGCTAAGGCTTGTAGGCTTTGTTTAATATTAAAATAAGTTGAACTGATATGCAGATTAAAAGGGGAAGATTCTTGTATCTCTAACATTTTGTAATCCAGCGAGTACTACTCTAATCTTACCTTTATTCGTTAACTGCTTGAAGAGTTTGAAACAATAACATATCCTGCTCCCCTTTCTATTTTATTATCAAAAAAGTAACTACAGTTTTTTGAGACACCATAGAAAACAGTCATCTGTTTACATGATTCATCCCTTGATAGACAATGTAAAAATTTGAAAACAACTGTTTTAATTTCCTTTCGAACCACAATCAAGCAACTTCCTTGGGTCTTGATCTCCTCTGGGGCCCTTCTGGTGACCCTCAGATCACAAGTATAATTTCTTTCTCTCTCTTTTTATGTTTCCAACCTCAAAGCACTTGGAATAGAATGCAGTGGTGTAACAGCTCAGGAGAATGATTCTTAGAGGACAAAAACTTGAGTATCTACCTTGTATGCCATAAGATGTACCATAAGAGCACATGGGTATGTTTAAGGATGCAGTCTGCCAGAAGAGTGGAGAAAACTGAAGAGGGTAGAGAAAACTAAATCTGGTCTAATATATTAATAACTACCCTTTTGGAGCAACCCTTGAATCAAACCTTGTAGCCATATTAAAACAAAATCTCAGAGGTGCTTGGAAAAGTCTCATAGAGAAGCAGGGAATGAGAAAAGAAACATTACAGATGATTAAGGGTCTAACATTTAAGCTTTCCCTGACTCTCTAAAAGTATTGTAAATATGCCACAAATACTTTTCTCTATAATGTTTTTTTTTTAAAAGTTTTTAAGATTAAGATACATTTAATAAGTTCGGGTTTTTTTCATTTGAAAATCATAGAATCACAGAATCACCTAGGTTGGAAGGGATTATCTTTTAAGATCACGTAGTCCAACCAAGGAGAAAAACAAATAAGCAAACAAACAACAACAACAACAAAAAAACCAAAACCAAAACAAAAAAAAAAACCCACACCACACAAAACACCACCCAACACTAATCCATATCCCTGAGCAACATGTCAACTCATCTCTTGAATACCTCCAGGGATGGTGTCTCAACCACCTCCCTGGGCAGCCATTCCAATGCCTGATAACCCTTTCAGTAAAGAAATATNNGAAATATTTCCTAATATCTAACCTGAACCTTCCCTGGCGTAACTTAAAGCCATTGCCCCTTGTCCTATCATCTATAACTTGGGAGAAGAGACCAACCCCCACCTCTCTACAGCCTCCTTTCAGGGACTTGTAGAGAGTGATGAGGTCTCCCCTCAACCTCCTCTTCCCCAGACTGAACAAATCCAGCTCCCTCAACCTCTTCTCATAAGACTTGTGCTCCATACCCCTCACCAGCTTCGTTGCCCTTCTCTGGACCTGCTCCAGCATCTCAATGTCTTTCTTGTGGTAGGGGGTCCAAAACTGGACACAGTACTTGAGGTGGGGTCTCACCAGTGCTGAGTACAGGGGGACGATCACCTCCCGGCTCCTACTCACCACACTGTTCTTGATAGAGGCCAGGATGCTGTTGGTCTTCTTGGCCACCTGGGCCAAAGGTCAACTGTTCAGCTGACAGTCGACCAACATCCCCAGGTCCTTTTCTGCCAGGCAGCTCTCCAGCCATTCTTCCCCAAGCCTGTAGCGCTGCCTGGGGTTGTTGTGACCCAAGTGCAGGACCCGGCCCTTGGCCTTATTGAACCTCATTCTCTTGGTCTCAGACCATCTCCAGCCTGTCCAGATTCCTCTGCAAAGCCTCTGTACCCTCCAGCAGATCAACACTCCCACCCAACTTGGTGTTGTCTGCAAATTTGCTGAGGGTGCATTTGATCCCCTTGTCCAGATCATTGATAAAGATGTTCAAGAGAACCGGCCCCAGTACCAAGCCCTGGGGGACAGCACTTGTGACCGGTCACCAATTGGACTTCACTCCATTCACCACCATTCTCTGGGCCCGGCCCTCCAGCCAGTGTTTAACCCAGTGGAGAGTATTTCCATCTAAGCCATGGGCAGCCAGTTTCTCCAGGAAGATACTGTGGGACACTGTATCAAAGGCCGTGCTAAAGTACAGGTAAATAACATCCACTGCCTTTCCTTCATTCACCAAGCGAGTCACTTTGTCATAGATCAGGTTTGTTATTCCAATGGAAATGAATGTTATTCCAAACAGAAATAACCACAGATGGTGGATTCATTTACTTTTACTTTAATTTTTCTATGTTCTGAAAATACAGCAGCAACACATACATGTTTCCTTTATAATTAATGAAAAGGAAAAATTCTGTCACTTTACTTCCTGAGTAATCCTAGAAACCTTTCAGTGGAAAAGCCTATCTTTTTCTACTGAGTGAAAATGAAGTGTGGACTTATGAATTCCTTCTAAAACCCATAGTAAGAAATAAACAATCTCATTCTTATAGGGTAGTAGAACTGACCAAGAATGTAAAATAGCTTAATGCCTTTGCAGTAGTAAAGGCATGCCTACATGACCTCCCCTTAGGTGCTCTATGTAGATAGATGTCAGCCATAACAGCCACATCTTTTATTTAAAGCTGTTACTAACATGGCTTGTGTTAATTGATGCCAAAAGAATTTAAAAAAAATTCAAATAAGAGCACAGAACAGAAGTTTCTGTCTGCCAATGCACTCATAGCTAATATTCCTCTAGCTAATAAAATTATTAAATTAAAATAAAATCATGCATATTCTTTCCAAAATATCATGCTATTCAATTCATATTACAAGCTTTATCAAAAACAAGTCTGATTAAACTCTCATTAGATACACAGCAACGCCATCATTAACTTCAAAACTTCACAATATATAAAAACAAATGCTTATACTGCTGTCAAGTGTACTTGAAACATCATGTATACATATTGCCATATCTTGCATGGCTTTAGCATTTAAATGCCTGAATATGGTATTTTTAAATGTTCTATTTTGAAAATAAAAACAAATAATCTAACAATTATGTGACTGAATTACTGCAAAATACAGTTATTTTACCTTCTTAATATATTTATTAGAACATCTGGGCTACCTGATAGAGTGGTTTTTTTTAGGATTTTAAGGCTTATGAATAAGAGGGAAAAGAAATTTGATAAGACAGAACACAATATCACAATTTAAGCACATTATTGGAGTTCAATCCTACCCTCAGAGGTAACATCCCCACATAATTGCATTTTATGCACTATTTTATAGATAAATGCACAGAAGAGAGAAGGTATTTTAGAAATAAGCAGATGTCAATCTCTCAGTGACATTAAGAGAGAGTAGGTTAAATGGTTAACTTTAAATATCTGGTTCATAGTTCTGTACATTCAGGTTGCCTTCTTACAAACAGAAGACATTGTTCAAAGGTATGTGTCTAAGCTTTTTTAAACTAATTGACATCAGAAATTTCAACTTATTATGGTTGTAAGTTAGAAAGAGCATAGCTGACAAGCCGGTTAACATACTATTAAGACATTAATAAATGTCTGTTGAAAATAATCAGTCAGCATATAGACAGAGTTTGCAGCCAGTAGTGCAGATGCAAAGTGAAGCTATGCCAGCTTAGGCCTGTTAAGATGTTGGCCCATGATGCCATCTGTACTTCTGTTACAAGACAAAGCATCCCTTTAAAATGGCATTACTGAAGGCTTAGCTGTTATGAAAGTGAAATTGTAAATTGTGGCTATTCAAGTTGTTGTTTCCTATGTAGCATGGATTTCAATAAAATATAGTGCATGGTCTTAACCCCTTTACAACCCAGAGGAATCAGTGACATTTGTACAGGCATGATAGTCATGGAGAGAGACTATAAATACCACCCAATAGTAAAGGTGAGTTTGACTGAACTTTGTAAATTAAATGTTATTGCCTTTGTTAAATTCAGTAGGTGAAGGGAAGAAAGAATAATATTTGTATTTATTTTTACTTACCTTGTGCCTTGCACTGAGTAATGTCATTGAATTAATCTTTCTTAAAGGAAGCCTGATGGTAGGAGCTAATATATTTTTTAGGAAACATTAATCCCTTCCAAACTTTAGATATTTGCTCTTCCTTAGAATCATTCTCTTTCCTTGTTCATTTGTTTGCTTGCATTGCTCAGAATTTAAAATCCATTTCTTTCTTACAACTTTGCTAAAATTTCATATTTTATGGTATGGTATGTCTGGGTATTTTATGGATCTGGATTGTATCATAACAAATAGACAAAAACACAAGATAAGCATTTTAAACACAACTGTAAATCCATGCATAGTCGTGTTAAAATGCCTTTTTTTTTTGGCGAATTCTGATGATCAAAGAGGTCCAACAGATGTCCTGGTTTTCCAGTCTCCACTTTTTCACAGTTGAGTACTTGTAATTTGTTAATCAACAGCAGATTCTTTCCTGTTTCTTTTAATTCCTGACATTATAATCCAGTATCATTGCACATTTTATGGTGGATAATTTACTCAATACATCTAAATTACTAAATTATATTTACAATAAACTAAATCATATTACAAAATCATATTTATAACAATGAAATAATGTTTAAAAACTCACTAAGTCACTAAATTATGATTACAGTATGTACCAAAATGTATGTACCACAGCCTGATTCATAATAATATTATTCCAGGATTTGCACTAATATTCTCTTATTGTCTTCTAATCTTTTCTTCTAGCAATTTATTGAGGCAGAAGCTTTATATTGTTGATTTTAGTTTGTGTAACAAGCTAAAATATTTAATAATATAAGACCTATAATATAGGTCTGATTTGTTAATAGTAACATAGGAATTGATTTGTTCCCTATGTCTTTGTGTTAGTTCTTGCATTGCTGTCTATAGGCTCTGTAGTGCTATTACACTTATTTGGGATATATTTTATGGGTTGGTCCCATTGGAATTCTTAAGATAATATAATATAAAGTTCTCTGGTAAGGTGTGGTTAGGCAGCTGCTGATAGCAGAGCTGCAAGGTAGCCAAAAGACTGAGAAAAAACTGCTCAAAGACAATGTGAAAACTAAGACTTCATTCAGACAAATTTCTGTAAAAAATCCTCTGAGATTTGCATAATGGAGAAAGGGGGCCTCTGAGCTCTTCCAGGAGGACAGCCCAATAGCCTGGCTAACAAAGGATTTTTAAAGGGATCTTACATGGAACTTTTCTTTCCTCAAACCCCTATTACAGCATTCTTCAGCAGAAGAGAGAGGTATAAGGTTCAGATCATTAAGCAACATCTTGTGATTCTGGTAGGCACCTCACTGCTCAATGCTGCAAATCTAATTTTACATTACTCATTTTATATTACTAAAATTGCAAAATAATTTAATGATGACAAAAAAATGTTCATGCACTGTCATTCTGGAGATCTCACCAAGCCCCTCTCCATTATCTATCAACAATCCTGGTCAACAGGAGAAGTGACAGATGACTGGAGGGTGGCCAATGCAATGCCCATCTACAAGAAGGGGTGGAAGGAGGATCCCAGAAACTACAGGCCTGTCAGCCTGACCTCGGTACTAGGAAAGATCATGGAGAGGATCATCCTGAGCTCTCAAGGCAAGTGCAGGGCAGGCAGGGAATCAGAGCCACCCAGCATGGATTCATGAAAGGGAGGTCCTGCCTGACCAACTTGATCTCTTTCTATGACCATGTGACCCTCTTTCTTGATGAGGGGAAGGCTGTGGACATTGTCTACCTGGACTTTGGTAAGGCTTTTGACACTGTTCCCCACAGCGTTCTCCTGGAGAAACTGGAGAATCATGGCATAGACAAGTGTACCCTCTCATGGATGAAAAACTGGCTGGATGGCCGTGCCCAGCGAGTTGTGATAAATGGAGCAAAATCTGGTTGGTGGTTGGTCAGTCGCTCAGTAAATTTGCAGTACTTAGAATACATACTCAGTAAGTCCCACCAAACTAGATGGGAGTTTTGATCTGTTTGAGGGTCAGAAGGCTTTACAGAGGGATCTTGACAGGTTGGATCAACATGCCAATGCCAACGGGATGAGGTTTAATAAGGCTAACTGCCAGGTCCTGCATTTCAGTCACAACAACCCCAGGCAGTGCTACAGGCCTGAGGAAGAGTGGTTGGAAAGTTACCCAGCAGAAAAGGACCTGGGAGTGTTAGTGGACTACATGAGCAGTAGTGTACCCAGGTGGCCAAGAAGGCCAACAGCATCCTGGCCTGTATCAGGAATAGCGTGGCCATCAGGAGTAGGGAAGTGATCATGCCTCTGTACTCGTCCCTGGTGAGGCCTCACCTTGAGTTCTGCGTTCAGTTCTGGGCCCCTCACTACAAGAAGGGCATTGAGCTGCTGGAGCGTGTCCAGAGAAGAACCACCAAGCTAGTGAGGAGTCTGGAGAAAAAGTCCCATGAGGAGAGGCTGAGGGAACTGGACATGTTTAGTTTGGAGAAGAGAAGACTGAGGACTTCATTGCCCTCTACAACTACCTGAAAGGAGGGTGTAAAGAGGTGGGTATTGGCCTCTTCTCCCAAGTGAATAATAACAGGACCAGAGGAAACAGTCTAAAGTCGCAGCAGGGGAGGTTTAGATTAGATATAAGGAAGAATTACTTTACTGAAAGAGTGGTCAAGCACTGGAATAGCCTTCCCAGGGAGGTGGTGGAGTCACCATCCCTGGAGGTATTTAAGAAACGTGTAGCCGTGGCTCTTCAGGGCACGCTCTGGTGCCCAAGATTATTGGTCTGTGGTGGGGTGTTGTGTGTAGTGTTGTTGGTGTGGGGTTTAGTTGATGGGTGCTTTTTTTTTGGTGTGTCTTGTTTTGGGTTTTTGGGGGTTTTGTTTGTTTGTTTGTTTGTTTCTTTTTATGTGGTTGGACTCAATGATCTCAGAGGTCCCTTCCAACCACGGAGATCCTGTGATTCTGTGATTAGCTGGTATAACAAAACAGAACAGAAATTTGTTCAGAGATATAATTCATTCTATGTTTCATTATGAAAACAAGGCTGTTTATACTTAAACTTTCAAGTCAAGGAAAAGGCATCTCTGACGTGAATAGGGAGTGGGAGGACAGCTGAGACTTCCTTGCTTCATATCACTTAACCTGTCAGGCTGTCTCCCCTTCTCTGTAAAAACATTGAAATAACAGCAGGCCCACAAACCAGGATTATTTTATTTACTAGGGAGAAGAATTTCCTCTTCATTTCTTTCTTGTCCCTGACTTTCAGACACACGAAACATCTCTTACATGAACAGTGTTTCCTTTGCCTTACAACAGGCATCTGTGCTTAAGGGATAATCCTTTCTGTCCATAGGTAGGAGTTAGCAGCTGAGTTGCTGTTCTGGGACCACAAGTAGATTCAGTATTTTAGCAGAAAAGCTGGATGTGAGGGCTAATGTGAAGGCTAAAATTTCTCATCCTTCTCCCCCACTAATCTCACACATAATTCTTAATTCTAGAATTTCTAAGTATACACAATGTTAATAGCAAATATACTTAATTTTAAAGCTAAACACATCAAAATACTACAAAAACCAGAAAGCTTAAAGATGTGGATATGTCTTGGTTTCACAGATGGCATTGAAATATGGACTCTTTTACAAAATGCGAGGGGAAATTAAAGGTAGGCTCAGGTGACTACGAAGCAATCAGTGTTTGGCATGCTAATTCTGAAAAGTGAGCACAAAGAGGTCTGATTAGGCACTAGGCCAAAATGTAGGATGTAATTAAAAAAAAGAGAAATTAGCTGACATCCTATCTGGCATCTGTCTGATAGTCTCCATTAAAACAAAAGGATTTGTGAGAACACTTATTTATAATTATGCTAGGATTTTATTTTATTTCAGAGGAGGCCTATTATGTTGTCTAAAGACAGATGAATGGTTTTGTATTTATTATATGTGTCCATATAAAATAAGGCCAGCAAGAACTACAGAACCAGCAAAACTGTGTATTCACAAAATAAATTATTACATTCTAACCATGTTTGCAAAATTTTTGTTTCACTTGCTTTGAATATTCCAGCAAAGGAACTCCACTAGCAATACAGCCCACAAAAATGTACTGTAAACGTGGATCTTGGGTAAATAAAGACTGACTGGAAGAGTTTGTACAATCTGCATACAAACCCAGTAAATAGGATTTTTAGACCACAATTCCACTGTTGTTGATTGGTTAGCTGAGTTAGGAAATCAAGGAAAATAGGCTGCACTACTCAGTTTATGCAATCTGTTGCAAATTTTAATTATCCTCAATTAATTGTTCAGGAGTGATTTCAGGCTATTCTGTGAATTTGAATCCATTTCCTCAGATTAAATACCTACTTGTTAAGCTCTTTAAATTTTGTGAAAGACTTGATTAATAAAGTATTAGGAATTATTTTCCCAATTCAGAGGTCCATGTTCTTTGGTATACATTATCTAGGTTATATAACTGATGATGGTGTTGATCTGACTTAAATACTTTACATACTATAAAGCTCACCGAAAATTAAGAGGAGATATAGTGGTCAAGAATTGCAACATCTAGAAGATACTGTAGTCTTTTACTGCATCATCTAATTGATTTATTTCAATAGGATCTATAAATTCTGTGGGTTACTTTCCTAAACTGGGAAAAACATGGGGGGAAAAGTTCCTATCATAAGTTTGTTTTATCTTACATCTTGACAAGTTCACTATAGGATCATAGAATGGTTTGGGTTGGAAGGGACCTTAACGATCATCTAGTTCCAACCTCCCTGCCACAGGCAGGGACACCTCCCCACTAGACCAGGTTGCTCAAAACCCTATCCATCCATGGGGCATCCACAACTTCCCTAGGCAACCTGTTCCAGTGCTTCACCACCCTCACTGTAAAGAATTTCTTTATAGTATCTAATCTAAATCTCTCCTCTTCCAATTTAAAACCATTGCCCCTTGTCCTGTCACTACACTTGTCCTGTCATTGACAGAGTCCCTCTCCAGCTTTCCTATAGGCTCCCTTCAGATATTGAAAGGCTGCTATAAGGTGTCCCTGGAGCCTTCTCTTCTCCAGGCTGAACAACCCCAGCTCTCTCAGCATGTCTTCATAGAAGAGGTGCTCCATCCCTCTGATCATCTTTGTGGCCCTCCGCTGGACCCGTTCCACAGGTCCATGTCCTTCCTGTGTTGAGGACTCCAAAGCTCAACACAAAGGATCGACTATGCAAGAAGACATATGGGGAAGATAATAGCAGCCTCTTTCCTAGGACCCTTCAATTGAAATCCAAAATCTGTACACTTTTTGATCCCCAAGATTTACAAGGCTCTTCACTGCAGAAGGGTTGGCTTGTGTAAGTATAATTGCATGCTGGAATTTTTCTGAGAAAAAAAACACCTCATCCTACTGCTTTCTTTGGGATGGTGTTATTTAATTTACTCAGAATCTCTACACAAAAAAAAGAATTAGTTTTTATGACTTATTTTAAACTGCTGTATTGTATAGCAGCAAAAAGATACTAATTCTGCAAATTTTTTATATTATAAAACAGCACATATCTTCACACTGGGGAGTCCCATATGTCCATAAAATTAACGTGAATCATGCACACCCCAAATATATTTCATGTATCTGAATATTAAATGTATAATTTAAAACCTTTGCTATTTGAATGAGTTACAGCATAGCAAATAGATGTCCATATGAAGAAAAGCTGCCTGCATTGTAGTCATTACTTTTTGCAATTTGGGTATTAGTCATGATAAAAAAAAATAATGGTTTAATTGTCATATAGACTTATTTTTCAAATATTATTTCTAATGAAGATAACTGAGAAGAAAAAGGATACAGTCATGCATAACATTGATCTTATGTGCTTCACATTATAACTATCAAAATTAAAGATAAATTGTTTTAAGGTACTGCATGAACTATTTTAGTCTCACCATTCAGAAAAAGCAAACAAATGCAGAGAAATTAGACATTACTGAGAAGTAATGCCATAATTTTTTAAGTTGCCCAAATAACTCTGGGTTGTTAATTTCCTTAGGAAAGTGCCTTCTGTAAGCTGAACAATTCCTGTAACATATAAAAATCAGCTATGATATTGAAATTTACATCAGAAAAAAGCTAAAAAGCACATGCAACATCTGCATGCTCAACAACTTGGGGTGATCCATGGACACATTTTATATCTTGGTTCCTAACAATTTTTGCAGATCATTCAGAGTCTTTATTTGTAACGCCAGCTTCACTGCTTCTGGCTGGGTGGTGTGAGTTGCAATTTTCCATCCTAGATATTCCCAGGGTGGTTCACGTTGTATCTTTTCCTCAGCTATCTGCAAGCCTGCTTCCAGGAGACTTAGCAGATGACTGTCTGCAGGTCTTTGTCTTATTACAATGGGGCCAGTGGCCAGTTGTTCTCGTACTAAGTCATACAAATGCATCAGTTTGTCCCTTTAAGCAGCCCCCACAGTGAGCTGTGCTGACAATGCATCAGCTAAGAGACTCACTCCGTGAGTTGCAGTGCTGTTATCTTAGCACACTTCTATCATATCAGTGATGGAAAGGCTAGCATTCTTAATTGTTTGCAATACTTTATGACAGTCAGCAGTTGCATTTTCAAACGCTAATTGTTTCATAAGAGTATCACAAGCTGCTTGGTTATCTACTTGTCTCTCTGTTACATTTTGGAGCCGATCAAGTAATTTTATATAGGGTTCTCCACACATTTGTGTGATAGCAGAAAAGGAAGCTTCTGGAGCAGCTGTATTGCACCATTTTATCGCACACAGTACAATTTCTTTTACTTGCTCAAAACACTCTCTGTCCATCTGGTCTTGCGCATCAGGAGCCCCTCACAGACAAGCGCCCAAAGCCCAAAGCCCCTCACAGACAAGCTAATTCACACCAATATGATTTAAATTGCCAGTGAAGTTATCCAATGCCTTGTCAGTCGCGAGATCACAGTACTCAGTTATAAATACAGCATATTGCATAGCTGACAAAGTTATACACAACAACATAGGAGGTTACACTCAAATATGAGGAAAAACTTCTAAAAAATATTCTAGTTTCCAGTCATGACATACCCATTACCAATGGTCACCAATAAGCCAAAGGTATATGCCAGTTGAAGACCATAGTCCTTTACTAATTTTCTTAATTCTTTTACAGCATCATAAGGCAGATATTTCCAGCAGGACTGCTGGCCACCTTCAGTAAGTCACAGGGAAAGGTAGTGTATCTCCCTGGGCTATAACTTCTTTTATACATTGTTCCAGATCACCATAATACACAGCCTGAGTGGTGCAACACTCCTAACCACCCCCACCGGTTCATCATCAGGGGGTACAGATTCAGCTCTTTTTCAAGGTTCACAGGACCAAGGTCAAAAGGATGGTCCACCAAGGTAGACTTCAATCTACAAGAAGAATTGGTGAAGCTGGATGAAAGTATAACTATGGCTGCCAAATAACGTCAAGCATATTTACTGGAGCACTTAACACTGATTTTTCCTGATATAAATAATTATCTGAAGAAATCTCCTAATTAACCTTAAACTAACACAGAAAAAATAAAATAATTTTTCAATTATAGTTTTCTTCAGGTTAAACATACATTTAATTCATAATCAAAACTTCTGTTTACCAAGGAGCAGTATTCACTCCATAGAATTAGAAAAAAATATTTATTTACATACAAACTGAACAATATTAGCAGAATTTTTTCTAATTATATTGATTTAGTTTTCACAGGAGTATACCTGTTTATTTTAATTAGTTTTCATAGTAGGATAAATAAAATTCTTTGAGCATTTAGTTTAAAATCAGAGTAGTTAACATCTTACCTTAGCCTTATAAAAGGCACAGCAGAGTTCTGGTCATACATAAAATGTTCTTTATGTAGTTTTCCTGCAACTTAAATGAAAGACACAAACAACATGTGTAGAGACAAGAATCTGAGAATCTCTTGTCCCAATATAGCACTAAACTACTGACAAATATGACTTTCTCAGCTAAACTACTTCCTAGCTAAATAGTTGTTCAGCTTGATGGCTGCGGATAGGAAATCACTCACTCTTGGTTTTAGCTTTTATCATCAGCTGTATCTCTTGCAATGGCACTATCTCAATGTACCAGGCAGAAGTCTTGGGTAATGAAATGCCTTACCCATGCATCCTGAAAGCAGTATCTAACACCTAGTTGTTGATAATACAGAGGGATATAATGATGATCACCAGTGTTTGCCATGGCAACAATGAGGGGTTGTTATCTTACTTAGCAAAGATTACTTTTTTCTGTGATCCTAAAATTTCCCGAGTTCCACGATTGATTGAGAATCTTGATCATACTGATCTGTACAGATTAATTATAATTCTAAACTATTTCATTTTCTGAGGAATTTGATTTTCCTTATATTCAGGAATTACCTCCTTTTACAACAGCAATCTTTTCATAAGCACTGTTCTTGATTTTTCATACTTTTTCTTCAAAATAAGGTTATATGCAAGCATGCTATTTTTGCAACTATACAATTTTTTTTTTTATTCATGGAAACATTTAGTTTAGGGCCACAATTGCTGGATAAACTTTGTTGATAGTCATTTGGTTTTGGTTGTTTTTGTTTTTTTCAAAAGCAGCTGTGTTTCACTTATGCTACATAATATATTTTTCTCATCCATAGTTGTTGTTATTATCATTTAAAACACATCACAGTCTCATCTATTTTATTCTCCATGTCAAAGATGTCCAACAAGAAAGGAATTTTGCTCACATTGTACACTGAAGGCTCTGTCCCTCCTGTTAAATACCAAAAAAAAATAGTCCATTGTATGTTATTAATGTAGCTGAAAAATCAGTGTGTCAGAATTTTTCATCTCACAGTTTCTAAAGAAAGAATGAATATCACTGGACTATTATCACTTCTACCTTTCCAATTCTCTCCCCATCCTACTGTGGGGCAGTGACTGAGCAGCCTTAGCTGTCTAATGGAGTTAACCCACAGAAGCCTTCCAATGCTTAAGATCTTTTGCCAACTGTCTCTAAGGGTTTTCTTCTTTCTATAAAGATTTGGCCTCAGATAAATCACATACTTTTAGTGGAATAAGTGTATGTTGAGCTAAATTGTTTGGATGACCTACTTGATGATGGACATAGCAATTTCTGTTCAAAGTATTTTTGCTAGTATCACTTCTGCCGATTCTCTGATTGAAATTATATATGAATACAAATGAGAGTAAATACTCCTACAATACTTTCCACATGTCTTTTAGGAGTATCAGGTTCTTGTTTGGTTTTTATTTAAACAGTCCTTCTAAAGCAAAAAAGCTTTGGCACTAGCACTAGCTTGAGTTCCATTTAGTAGATGTTGAAAGTGATAAATTTGTTGTAGGAGGTTTCTTAGTAAGACAGCTTAAGAATAATAGAACCACTACCCCCATGCCAAATGTTTAAGAAAGTATATCAAAATGATGTTATACAAAGATTTCAGAATTCAGTGAAAGGACAGCCCAGATTATGATATTCCTGAAATAAAAAAAAACATGCAATATCATGGCAAGATAAGATGCACTGATGCAAATAATATTGTCAAATCATAACAAAAAAATCTCTATCTATGTTAAAATAAAACTTAGTTCATACTTTAAATATAGGTTCAAATGGTGATAAATAGAGTAGGTATTTTACCTTCCTACAAAAAATGCATTCAAAGAAATAGAATCAAGTAAAGTACTTTGAAGTACTGAAGCTGAAGAATGCAATAAGAACTGTTCTGTTTGACTTTTGTTATTTAGTAATTTATAAAATATTAATTTCTCTTAATTTCTATTATGTTATTTTATAAATGTTGCTTATCATACCAGTAGTTTATATTGTCTTAGTCTGAACAGGTTATTCAGTATTCTGGTTCATTTTGGAAACTTTAATCTCTGAAAAAATGGGATTCCATTCATTATGGTTGAGAACATGTTTTTCTCTCACAAATTGAACTAATAAGTCAGTAGGTCAAAAAACATCATCTTAAGAAGCTATTTTAGAAGGGTCTTGTATTAGGTTGAAAGTTGTTCTTCTTCAAATAATAGCCACTTGGAAAGATAGACTTGTGGAGAACTAGGGCCATAAAAGTTTTGTAGGTTGTATTTTTCTTTCTTCTTTTAAAGACATAACTTCTGTCACAAAATAAAAAGACATCATCAAACCAGATGGATAAGCTTTATGAAAGAATAAATAAATAAAGTATTTAAGCAAAGATTAGAACTGTAAATATAAGAGATTTCCTTAAGGTTTTCATGTTCATGAACAAAGTATTTATACTGTTACAACAGAGAAAAACATTTTACATCTCAAACAAAGAACAACACTTTGAACTTCACTGTAAATATTACATAGAACAAGAAGTAGAACATTAAATTTTTCTCCTTTTTTGGGAATTTGTTGAAAAACAGCAAATCTATTCTTTATATCATTCTTCAACTGGAATATATAAGGAGTGCAAGAATATGGTTAAAGCACGTTTAACTAAAGCTGTTGCCAACAAAAAGGCAAAAAGACTGAGGAAAAAGGGTCAATACCAGAGCTACAATATGGAGAACATGGTAGTTATAAAGCAGCAGTGTCCTCAATCACAATCCTGATAATCTCCAGCAAAAAATAAGAAAATGAGGAATTTATTCTTTGCATAGGAATTATCTCACTAAAATGTAAGTGTCTTCAATGTATATGTAGACTTTGTGATACGGTTCACCTTGGTTCCCTTTGTGATTAATATAAAGAGGAATGGTTTCTCTCCAATGGGAAATAGGGTGTAATCACCTTACCTGATTTATTTTAGGATGAGATGAACTGTGTTTACATTACTAGAGAAGAGCTATCTAAAACTAATTCTTCTCTAGCAACAGTAAGTGAATTCACACACCTTGCTCAGCTGGGAAGTTTGGAGAAATATTGTTGGAAATTCATGAAACAGGAAAGGAAATTTTCTGTTGCCTAAACAACCCCTAAAATAAAGGAAATTTTTGTCAAAGTGCAAGAAGGATACTGATGGAAATAAAAGCTTATTTCATTAGACTTTATTAGAGTTTTTGCACAGGTATTTCCAGAGCAGGTAGAACTGCATCTTGCAGAAGTGATATATTGAAGGCTAAAAAATATACTTGTCTCATAGCACCTTTGCATTTTATAGATAGCTTTTTTCACATATTGTATTGGGTTTGCATGGCAAGGTTTTGATAGCATGGGGGCTACAGGGGTGACTTGTGTGAGAAGATGCCAGAAGCTTTCCTCATGTTCCATAGAACCAGTGCCAGACAGCTCCAAGACAGACCACCACTGGCCAAGGCTGAGCCCATCAATGATGGTGGTAGCACCTCTGTGACAACATACCTAAAAAGCACAAAAAAAAAAGCTGCCAGGCAGCAGCAGTCAGAAGAGTGAGGAGTGAGAATATGTGAGAGATACTACTAATCAGACACTGATGTCCATCAAGAGGCAGGGGTAGGAGGTGCTGCAGATGCCAGTACAGAGATTTCTTTGCAGCCCATGGTGAAGACCATGATAAGGCAGGCTGTCCCCTTTCAGCCCATGGAGGTTAATGGTGGAGCAGATACGTACATGCAGCCCATGGAGGACCTTATGCCAGAGCAGGTGGATATACTTGAAGGAGGCTGTGGCCCTGTGGGAAGTCTGAGGAGGAACAAGCTCATAGCAGGAACTGTGGCCCTGTGGAAAGGACTTATGCTGGAGCATTTTTTGAAGAACTGTAGCCCATGTGAAGGACCCACTCTGGAGAAGTTCATGGAGGACTAGTTCCCACAGGTGTGATCCCACCCTGGAGCTGGGGAAGAGAGTGAGGAGGAAGGAGGGGCAGAAACAGCATGTGATGAACTGACTGCTATCCCCAATCCCTATTCCTCTGCACCACTTGGGGGAAGGAGGCAGAAAATCAGCATAAATTTCACAATGGAAAAATCTCATTTATTGATTTTAGTGTTTAGTCAGCATGTGACCTGAAAATTAGATGGATATGTGGGTAAGTAAATGTCTTTAATACATTTTTCAAGATTATAATATGGTCCCGTAGTACGATAACAATTAATCTTATAAAAATTTATAAATAGCACTTTAAATTAAACAGCAAATTGCAGTCCTTGTATTTTTACAAAGGAGAAGATGTAAATCAGTCTTATTATTTATCTTCAGAAAGAGAAATGGGAAAAAAAGTGGTCTTGTAACTGGTTAAGAAAAAAAAAATAATCAAAATAACACACAATATGTGATGCAGCCTGATATGGGACACAGCCAGGACAGTTGACCCAAATCAAATAAAGGGGTATTCAACACCATGTAACACCATGCTTAGGAATTAAATGAGGAAAGAAGAGAGAGCCTGGAGCAGGGGTAGTTTTTCCAAGGTAGGTATTGTTTGTAAACTGGCTGGGCATTGGTCTGCTAATGGGAGGTGGTAAGTGATTGCCTCTGCATCACTTGTTTTGCTTTGTTTTGTTTCTCTTCACTTATTAAACTTCCTTTATTTTGACCCATGAGTTTTTCTTGCTTCTGTCCTTCCAGTTCTCTCCCCATAACACTGATCATAGAATCAGAGAATCGTTTGAGTTGGTAGGGACCTTAAAGATCATCGAGTTCCAAACCCCCTGCCATGGACAGGGACACTCAAAGCCTCATCCAGCCTGGCCCTGAACACTTCCAGGGATGGGGCATCCATGAGTTCCCTGGGCAACCTGTTCCAGTGCCTCACCACCCTCACAGGAAAGAATTTATGTCTGGTGTCTAATCTAAAATATCTCCTCTTCCAATTTAAAACTGTTGCCCTTTGTCCTGTCATTACATTTCCTGGCAAAGAGTCCCTCTCTGGCTCTTCTGCAGGCGCCCTTCAGATATTGATAGGCTGTTATAAGATCTCCCCGGAGCCTTCTCTTCTCCAGGCTGAACAACCCCAGCTCTCTCAGCCTCTCTTAATAGGAGAGGTGCTCCATCCCTCTGATCATCCTTGTGGCCCTCCGCTGGACCTGTTCCAACAGGTCCATGTCCTTTCTGTGTTGAGGACTCCAAAGCTGGACTCAGTACTCCAGGTGGGGTCTCCCAAGTGCAGAGTAGAGGGGCAGAATCACCTCCCACAATCTGCTGGCCACGATTCTCCTGATGCAGCCCAGGATGTGGTTGGGTCTCTGGGATACCAGTGCACATTGCCAGCTCATGTAAAGCTTCTCATCCACCTATACTCCCAAGTCCTTCTCCTCAGGGCTGCTTTCCAGCCATTCTCCGCCCAACCTGTATTTGTGCCTGGGATTGCCATCTGCAAGCCAAAACTCTGTTTTAACAGTTCAACTCTGATTTTTTGCATTATCCATATAACATTTAACTCCCTGGTCTTCATAAACATATTCCTCAAGGGCTTCCAAGACATAATGAGTTCCCTGTACTAACCAGCCATTACTAAAAAGTGTTTACATCATCACCTTTTCTGCTTTTCAGCGTAATTGAGTGACAGTTTATTATTGTGCTAGAAAACAAGAAACAAGGATGGGTTCACAAAGAAACATCAATAATATTCCAAGATTATTGTTTTTTTCCTGAGCATTTCACCTTTTATTCCATAAACACTGGCTAAAATGGAATACAGAATCTACACAATGACAAATATCTGTTATTTCATATCCCCTTTGGAAGCGTAGTCTTCTGACAACTTGCAAGTCCTGAGATGATGAAAGGTGACTTCATTTGAGTACTTTTCTACCCAAAATGGGCATGTCAAATTTCATGAGATAAAGATCTCCCAATGGTTTAGAAAGTGAATGCCTCAAGGCTGCTTAGAAACCTGTGGCAACATGATGACAATACAATAATAATGTGCTATTTGGTATAAAGACTCCACAGGGTAGAGTAACAACTGCATCTGTCAACATGGCTTTTCTCTCTTTGTTTCAGGAATGGAACAAAAATATACTTACTAAGATATATTTTGAAATAAAATATCAGATTTCTTTTTTGAGTCTCTCTGGCTACTGATTTTCACAGCCTTTTTCAAGTATTTTCTGACTATTTTTTTAAGCATAATGGAAGTAATC
The DNA here is from genome assembly GCA_004320125.1 of Scolopax mira. Classification (NCBI taxonomy): domain Eukaryota; kingdom Metazoa; phylum Chordata; class Aves; order Charadriiformes; family Scolopacidae; genus Scolopax; species Scolopax mira. The sequence goes on along the minus strand of BJBW01002292.1, from coordinate 130,955 downwards.
TCACCTATTAATATATATGTTACAATGTTTAGAGTGATTTGATAATGGTGAATGATTAAAATATTGTGATTTGGGTCTGAGTTTGAAAAAGAAGGAAGAGGAAAAGTCACAGTAAAAGCATAAAAAGCCAAGCAAACAAAATAACTTACTATGTAAAACTAACAAATAATAGCAACACGTAAAGTAATTTTTATTGAATGGCATCCTGATGCACAGTTTAATATAGCAAGGCAGCACTATTCAAAATATGTCAACATATTAAAATCCAAGAGATTGTCATCCTGAGGAAATCCTTTGCATGACAAGGTACAGACTTACTTGTACAAATACCTCTGTGTCTGTGATACTGATATCACAGATGCATCCAAACTCACTGGCCTGTAGTATCCACTTATTACTGCAAAAAAAAAGAAACTTGAAAAAATGTTTTTTAAGAACATGAAAAGTACTGATGTACATATATTTATGTCTTTTCCTACTACATGAATGCAGTCCATTTTTTTCCCCTGGAAATTAGTACAGAAATTGTGGAGATTTTAAAGATAAAATCAGTGTACATGGAGAAACTGGACATCTAGAAAAGCCCCCACTGAGCTGCAGTCAGTTACTGTGCTACACACAGGAGAGCAGCTTGACAGCCTGATACACCCAGCACTGATTGCAGAGGGATCTTCACTCTAACTCCTCAGGGGTCTTCCACATTTCTATGCTACATGGTCAGCCTCAAGAAGGTCATAAAGTTAGAAGCAGTAAGGAACACACAAGTAAGGTAGATCAGGATCAGGAATTACAAAACAAAGAGAAGTCATGATTCTTCTAATGTCCTCCCCCTTTTTCGTCCCCTCCTTCTTCTTAACAAGTGATTCCTTGTATGAACTGGCAAACACTTTTCAGCTATTTCCAAGTAACATGGAAAAAAAAAAGGAAAGAGAGTTGGGCCAAGGTTCCTTGGCTAAGCTTGTAAGACCCTTCTGCATTGACACCTAAAGTTTTCATACATAAAATGGTAGCCTGAAAACTACTGGATTTATTCATAAGGAAAAAAAAGGAAAACAGAAATAAAACAAACAAACAAACAAACAACAAACACAAAACCAAAACAAAAAACCCACCACCAAACTTGAGTTAAAAGAAAATTTTGAAACTGATTTAGATGTAAAATACAGGTCATAAAAACTGATTTTAATTCTTGACTGGTGTCAAATTTTATGATTGGATTTCTCTGGCTTCAATGTAGGTTTTTTTTCCTGTCCTTTCATATTTGACATATTCTTTAAGATGGCATTCTGGGATATATGTCACGAAATGCTAGTGTTTCCTATATACAGATTTATACTATTCTAATGCATACTGTGCGCTTCTCAGAAGAAATAAGAAAGTATAGTTCCTGTTCCCAATTGTATTTCAATTTCTTGCTATAATTATGCAAACTTTACAAAGAGAGAATTAGAGAAGGGGATTAGAAACAAAGTTCAGAAAGTGTGGCACAACACAAACATTTCAGCTCAGGTTATTTCTCTCTTTCATGAGAAACGCAGTTGCAGACGAATTCCACAAATGAAAATGAAATCTTTATACTGCATTACATCATAATATGTTTGTTTCTCTCTATATTTAATATAAACAAAAAATGAGGAATGTTCGGAGTGTCTAGGAGAAATGGAATCGTAGCCAGCATCCTTGCTGAAAGAGGAGGATAGGACTATACTTCTGACTGTAGCAAAACTGGGAGCATGCAATCCCATTACTCCTATTTGATTTAAATATTATTTCTAGGTTTTCTTCATAAATGCTACAAACCCAATTTCATATGTCTCAAAGAAAATAAAAAGCAGAGTTTGCTGCTTTCTGTTCATTCTGGAAGCTTAAAACCAAAAAACACCCTGAAGATAATGTGCATTTTATTTCAAAACTTGATATCTTACAATTTTGCAACTTCAGAAAAAAATGCAGTATGTTATTGGAATACAAAACAATAAAAGAGTAATAAAAACATAGAAAGGCAAATTACAGGCATAGGGCACTGAGACTTTCTTTCCTGATAAAGCTTTAGAATTCCCAGTACTAGTGAACAGACACTGGTTGCCACAGAAGTTGTCAGTATTCTGGAAAAACTGCAGCTGTACTTTGAGTCCCACAGACAGCTAACTTCTGACAGCTGTGAATGGTTCTTTGTAAATGAGACTTCTCTCTAACTCAAAGCTGAGCTTCTGGAAACTCTCCAAAACAACCTCTCTTGTGTGGCTGAAAAATGCTCTAAATGCATGCTAGGAGGTGGCATAGCATACTAGGCATATTCAAATGTGCATAAAATCTGCTGATGCTCTATCTTTCCCCATATAGGGATTGCAAGTTGTCTGTTTTGCCCTTCCTGTATACTTAAAACTGAGGAACATCAGTAGATAAAAAAAAGTACCATAGACATGCAGGGTCAAAGCCACATTGCAACAGAGTGCTATTGAGCGAATGTAAATGGTAACTTAGGTATCAATTACTCAGGCACCCTATCAGAAAAATAACCTCAAAATGTTTGATGATGTTAGAAATAAAAATTACTTTTTCAACATCATGATTAACTCAGCTGAAACAGAATTTGTTTCAACAGCATCTTTTCAAACATTATTCATTCAATCTCAATTAGAATTGGTGAGATTTGCACTGTTTTCCTGATAAGGAATGTATTTAAAAACCTGTCCTTAAAAAAATGTTCTATTTTTAACCAGACAACCATTAAGTGTAGGAAGCCTATTGATCATATGCTCTGATATATTTTTTCCTATTTTGGGAATGACACACAGCATTCTTAGTGACTAATATGATGCTGCCACTTCAGACATCATTTAGGCAATCTGCACACCCAGATTCTCCAAGGTATTTACACACTGAACTTCCACTGACTTCAAATTTGTTTTAAAAAAGCTGTTAGATGCATAAATGTGGTCCTCAGGGTCCTTAGCTCTTTTTCAAATGCCTCCACTTTATGTAGATTCATTGTCACAAAATGGCATGTGATATTCCCTCGCAGTTACCACAGATACATTGAATTCTTTATTGCATGTAAGTCACAGAATTATCAAAATACCCAAACTGACTAAGCATGCACACCTATGTGATGCATGTGTGAAAATGTAATCTAAAAGAGCAGATTTGGTTTTAATGTTATAGGGTATAATTAGTGGTGGATAGTGTAGAAAAATTACACCTATATTGACATACCCTGCATGTAGGCAAAGAGCAAATGCAGCCGCTCTGTCTTGGGAACTGTTTGATCACTTTTCCTCTGTATTTGTGTAGCATCTTAAAGAAGGCAGATGAGTGAGGAAAGACATATTAGTACCAGGTAGCAAGGCATACACCAAAAAAAAGACAGTAGTACTTGTGGATATAACATAGGAGAGTTATACATACAAGATATATATTTATGTGCTGTCCCATACATACATGCAGATGCACACACACACACATATATATGTACCTAGAAGAGTTACACCTCGAGGATCTTCATATCCATTCTCCCATCTGCAGAGCCACTCCTCTTCATGTTTCTCTTGGACTGATACTGCAAGCATTTTTCTCCCTTATCACGCAGCTATATAAGCTTTCAGTGGAGAAGAACCTTATTCAGGGGTGAGACTGACCTTAAAAATCTTTGGGAAAAGCAGATTCAATACTGCCTTTGAAATATAATATGACCATAGGCTATATGAAGCAAAAGCAAGTATGTCTTTGACCTTGTACTGTGACTTTCTTGTACCTGCAATACAGAAAATACTGAAAGAGAATAGAAGAGTATACCCCAGAAAAAATGCATTTAAAAAATAAAATTATCCTGCTTCAGTGCAATCCATTAAGAAAAGACTCTATTTCAGCATTTTTCAGCATGTAGTAGGTGTCCCAGAATGGATTCAGAATTTTTCAGTATGTGTTATCTAGATGATTTCAAAGAACTGAATTATCCTCATCATAAATTTAATTCACAGAGGAGTAGAAAATTCCATGCTGTTAAACTGAATTCTGAAGTCTTACTTAGTTGAAAGTTTTGGCAATTACAGTCTGGTGCATTTACGTATTTTTATATTTTAATGGAGAGCATCTTGCAGAGAAAGTGATCAGCAGGAAACATGTAATACCACACAGTAGACTTCATCCGGATTTCAAAGTTCATCACACATTAATCTTTAGAGTTTCTGGAACTGGATTCTATTTACATGAGAATATTCAAGAGTCTGGTAATTATAATCATTTATTCTGCACTGAAAAAATAAGATAGGCATGTGGGGTGGAAAGAAAGAAAATAATATCTGCACATTCTGTTCTGACAGAACTGAGAGAAGGATTTTTCCTTTGACTGCAAAATTATCTTTTCCAGGTCTTTGTAAACTCTATGCTGTTTACAAATATATTTTTAAACTTGAAAATGTAACTGTAAGCACACTGACCTTCAGTGATTGAGTCATTTCACATCTTTAGTGGAAAAGTCACCAAAGGAAACTATAACTTTTTAAAACAGTGTTGTCAGCGTGTGGAGTATCTCGCCAACATTGATAATTACTATGCTAAGCATTGCAGCTCCATACAGCTCTTTTTATATTAGTTAATTTAAATCACTGAAAAAGTAACCCTGCTGTTGTTCATTTAGAGATTGAAAAGGTCATGCTGAACTACTGTATGAACAAATTGAATACTACAGTCAGTTACTGAAAAGTCATTCCTGGATTGGAATGCCAGGCTAAGGCTGCTTAGATCATTTGAAAGATTATTAACTGACTACTATAAATGAAAAAAGGATGTGTAAACAAGCCAAATGAAACAGAGTAAAAATATTAAATTTCAGATCCATAAATGGCTTCGTAAAATATAAAAGCCTAGTCTGCTATGCTCAGAGCTTCCCCTGACTGCAAAAAAGTGGTTTTGAAACCTGTCAATTTGAACAGATCATTAAACTCATGTTATCAATTTCCTTGGTCAAAATTTCTTATCACTGAACTTCTGTATGAAAAGTGTAGTCTCACCACATTTTACAATACAATAGCATGCTGTGAGGGGTAAACTCTTCCTGGAATGTTCCTTGAACAGCATATTTGAGACAGCTGAGCCAAATACTCTGTTTTTAATGATCCATAAAACCAATAATTTGGTATCAAATTACACTGGTGTTCAGAGACACAGAGATGGAAAGATATGGAAAGCAAATGAAAAAAATCCACCCAAGATACTAACTTAAGCATAGAAAATATATTTTATATAATAAAAAAAAAATAGGATTTGTGGCAGAATCAAGTCGTATTAGATGTTTTATAAAGAAACAGGAACACTACCACAATAAACAGACCAGCAGCAACAGAATAACAAGAAGAAAGAAAGTAAAAACCCTGTTAGCAGTTTTCAGAATACTGTAAGATATCAAAAAGAAAAGCCCCAGAATTCTTCTGGTAAAGCTCCTTGATATTAGCTTATAGCATTTAGACTGAAAATTCTGTGGACTGGTACTAAAGCCAGTTCCTTCATATGATAGTTGGTTTTAACTTATTTTTTAAAAACAGTTTTATAACTGAAAAAACCATAGACCTAACCTAACATTAGACATTTCCAACATCCTCAGTATCAGCAAGTGTCATTATCTGCTATCAGTATCAGTATAAGCACCAGATAAGCATTATCTGGTTAAGTTGTTGATGGTTGAGGTTAGGGTAAGGTAGCTGTGATAAGTAAGATAAGGCCAGAAAGAGGAGTTATTCCTCAATTTCTGACTTGGTATAAACATTATAATGGCTGTAACTTTCTTGTTGGAGCATATGTGTTGAAGGATATGACACGGAGAGAATTCTTGGAAGACTTTTCTTGTAGATTTCAGGTAGGTATTAGGATGTAGAAGGATGTATGGCATGTCACTGATGCCGAAGTGCTTTGCTAAGTACTCGACAAGAGATGGCTACTGATTTTCCATGCTCCAAAACCAAATAGTCTGCTGAAAAGTTAGTAGGTCAGAAAACAGTGCTGGAAAAAACTCAGCAGAGATATGAAGATACTTGAATTCATGAGTTGGTTTTAAGAACTACAATATCTCAGCAACCAAGTGTGAATTCCTCATATGCACTGTTTTTCTTTTGGGAGATGTGAAGGGGGAATGTAAGACTAATTAACTCTTGAACAGGCTTGTACTGAATCATAACACATCATGGAATATTTTTATACAGGTTAACAATAAAAATTTCTGTTATCAGTCTGACTCAATCAAACATAATTTTTGTCTGCCTCAGAATCTTTTGTCCCTCAGATTTGTTAATTCATCTGTTTTATGATTAAATACTTCCCACAGACACAACCTCAAACTCAGATTTCTCATTACTGACCTTTAAAGAACATAACATAATAGTGTAGACCTTTCATGTAAGTGGCTTCTCTTAATTTCTGAAACTGAGGTAAGCAGCATGAATGCTTACTCATTTTTAGTGAGTTCTGGCATTACCAAAAATAGGTTATGGAACTTGAGTTTCTCCCATCTAGTTTTCAGCACATACAAGAGCCTTTAAATTATCTTACATCCCTACTTTTCCTGGGGGACAAAGGAACGTAGTCAACTGAAAGAAATGGCTATCTTAAGAAGGTGGTTCGGTTCTTAAGGAGGCTTTCCACACTTGTTTTTAGTAGAGGCAGCCTAGAGCAAGTAAGCCTGGTTAAAACGGGCTCCAGTACCTGTGCTTGAATTTTTCCAGTAAGAACAGATGGTCTCCCACAGGAGTGATTTCTTGCCTCTTCGGGGTTAGGTGTCACAAAAGGGCTCTTCTGAGCTGAACTGTTTTGAAATATATTCTGATTACCTGAAGGTACATCTCAGCCCCCTTTCAATATGCAAGTCCCTAAACTTATCCACAGGTTTAACTCAAGTCATTATTTAGCATATTTTTTAGTTTATTGAAGCTTTAACATTGAAATTTGTTGTTATCAACAAATTTTTACTAAAATTTTGTTTAAAAAGAGATAATAACATGACAATAATAAATTATAATAATAAACACCACATGATGCATTTTCTCAGGTGCTAGTTTGTCTAATATACATGTCAGATGTCTAAAGAAAACACTCTTTAAAGCATTGGCACTGTATAAATTTGCAGCTCTAATTAACAGTTTTGTCCATGAAAACTATTGAGAGGATTCTACATCTATAGTGGAAAAGTATCCAAGGCAATAAATAACTTTTGCAGGTGTGCAAATGATGAAGCAAAAGTGTAGGACATTTCCTTTATTTCTTATGAGTGTAGTTCAAGAACGCAAATTTTAGTCCTACTGTAAAAAAGAAAATTGTATAATAAAAAAATTTGGAAAAAAAATATTTTCCTTCTCTTGGAACAGTTTAAAAGTTCTGTATTACTGGTTAAATTGCCCACTGACATCACATACTGCAAGGCAGAATGCAGAAAGAGAAATAGACTTGTTAGTGAGGAACTTATAAGTAGTTGAGGTTTAAATCTTACCCAGTACAAATGCAGGGCATACTGTAATGGGAAGATACAGGATAAATGTCACCTATTACAACTACTTTCAAAGAGTGAAAATATGAACTTGAAATGGAGAAGTACCAAAAAGAAAAGTGAACACTCTGCCCAAAGATTTTGTTACTGTGGCTTAGATTTTTCTGGACTAATAGTATCGGTGGAGGGAAATACTACCAAAAATGTCAGAACTTGATCCAGAATGAAAAAAGATTTATGTAACTTAGGAAATTTTGCAAGAAAATGCAAATATATTTAGATTAGAAAAATAAAATAAAAAGAAATTGTAGTAATATGCTTATGCCTCAAAATCTAAGAGTATTAATAAAATTTTTAAAATCATAACTGCAGTTTAATAAAGATGAGAAAAATAAACCAAAACCCAATGGAGTTGGGAACCCAAAACATCTAAATAGTATGCGCTAAATAAACATAAGAGACTATTAATTTACTATTCAACAACTGTATGATAATGCAACATGAATCCATGATACGAAGTTTTTTTCACAAGATGAAAATCTTTATTATTTCTTACTCTACATAAGTAATAGCAATGATACAACATTTTAAAACAAAATCTATATTTGAAAGAGTGTGCTGTAAGCAGCAGCATATGACAAATGACTAGGAATTAAATGCTTGTGGTATCTACAAGGGTCAGAAGGTTATTCATAATAGTACTAGATTTCTTCATCTAAGAACTTGGAGTGAAGATACCTTCGGGACATGGAAGTTAATCAAATCAGCTTATGTCAAAAGCTGAAATAGAAAATAAACTATGTGTGTTTTATAGTAGTGTTTTAAGTGCTTTTAATGTTATCTTATACTTTGAGCATAACAAAGACAAGTACTCTATTTTATCTTGGACGTGAAGGTTAACCATTGACCTCTATTATCTGTATGCAAACAAAAAAGTGCAGGTTGAAAATATTATTAAAATCAACGTAATATGTAATGAAAGGAAAGGAAATACGAATTAACAGAAAACTCTTTTCATTAAACATGATTTGTTGACTAAATAGTAATTGCTATGCTAGGGAAACATAAGCACAAAGCAAAGAAATTGATTGCTTATTATGGCATCCACATTATTTTAATCCATGTATAACAGCAAAAAAGGAAACACACAAAAATCTCCACTTCTGGCTACACAGATCTGCTCTCACATCATTAATGCTAACAGCAATGTTCCACAATCCATATGTTTATCCACAGCAATTTAACAGAATAACAAATGAAAAAGATATTATTATAAATAGAACTATATAAAATAAATTTAGTCATTCAGATATTTTCACCTGCATTTGCTAGCAACCACATGAATTAATTCTTGAAAGAGAACGTTAATGTTTCCTTTAATGCTAATATTTTAAAAGCACATTTACTAATGCAAGACTGTATTTTGATATGATATCAGCCTTGTGATGAGTAGCACTGTATTTCCCCAAAGTCCCACACAGATCAATAAGAATACAGATGACAGGAAGCATAAATATATTTTAATCTCGTTGTGGTTATATTTAGGTACCCCTGGTTTTAATATACTGATTGACCATTCACCAATATGAATTAAGCCCCCTTGATTCTAGGTATCAGCTCAATGCATCAAACTAAATGCATTATGTCCCCATGATCAATAGAGAGGAACATGTATTTAGACTAGACTTCAGATCACATAAGCAGAATTATCCTTTGGAGATGCCCATCTCACATTGTTACTTATAGGACAGTAAGATGAATTGGCCCTGATTTAGACACTGCTCATGGTTGCCTCGTAAGACTATTTCGAAACACAGTACCTGTCTGCCTTTTAAAAGTTTTATTTTATAAAGCCAAATAAAATACTTCTTGCCTTTCCTACAATAGTTGTGGAAAGAATTAATTTCATTTAGCACTCCATAGATGTATTTCAGAAGGAAATTTTTGCATTTTGCAAAGGAAGACAGAGTCCTAACAAAGCCTGAAACTTGCAGAACCTACATAGGCTTCGAAGTGCTGAAGTTTTTCTTAGTCAAGACAGAATTCACGATTTACGTACTGATACTATTATTTATTAAACTTCTCTGTTGCCATTAATTTCAGAAATATATTTGCATTAAATAAATGGATTGAAGCAAGACATAAAAGGACATTAAACCTTTCCAACATCTTACCATATTAACAGTTAGAATCATTTTCCGGATGAGATATTGCAGAGGGAGTTCTGAGAAATGAATTAATTCAATAAAGCTTTCCACATTCTATATACAACATTTCAGTTAAGTGATCTCAATTTGCTTCAGTTCCTGAAATGAAGACTGGGGATAATATTTCCTTTTGTGTCTCCTTTATCTGCTTTTTTTAACTTCCAGGTAGCCAAGTACCGTTAAGTAACTTTGCGCTATTCAGTTGGCACTGGATTTCAATAGGACTTACATTCTCACTCCCACTGTTTTTTCTCTGTCACAGGTTGTAATATGCCAATATGCATTGATGCTATCTAATTAGATAGCTCTAATGGAGAATCAAGAAGCCATTTGCAACTTCCAGTTATCACAACACTAGCATAAACATAGTAAAATCCCATGTGGCTCTCTACTTAAGGAGGATGAACATGTTCTATGGAAAACTAGAGCGGAAACTACATTAAATCATAAATGTCATACTACTTCTATGCAGAAATACACTGTTCATCAACATTTTTTTCCTCCAAAGACTGTATTTCTCTTTAACAGAGGTTATGAACTTGATTATGAAAAGAATTACAGTATAAACCAAATTATTTTCTATTACTACTCATCTATTTAAACATTCATTGTAAGGGTTAAATAGCTGTACAATCCATCAAAGGCCTTTAATCCTTGAAACATACGATTTATCAGGATGTTTTGAAGAAGCTAATCACAATAAACAGGTTTCTTCATCCATTCTTAGACATATATAATTAATTAAAAGCTTACTATCTGAAAATCCATTTTTATGACAAACTGTATGAATACTTTTAAAAATTATGACAATTTTACCAAATAGAACACTTAAACCAACATGCTTTTCAGAAGATTTTTTCCTATTTTATATATATGACTATGAAATATCAAAAAGACCACTCTAAGATTGCATTAATACCCATTTTTTTAAAAAGTTTGTTTTAAAAAAAATTATTTAAAAAAAGTTTTATTTTTAAATCTAACTGAACAATCATGAATCCATTAATATTTCTTTCTCAGTAAAGTGCAAGATAGTTGTCAAACAAAACTATAAAAATTATAAAGTTTACTGCCATGTTTTCTACTCCATCTGTGCATTTTCTCTACTTTTCCTCCTTCAGTTAATATTTTCATTTAGCAGTTTCCTACACACAGGTGCATACAGGGACACCTAGCGGCAGTAACTGATGAAAACGCCCCAGTCAGAAGATCTGGAGGAGTCACCAGTGGTATGAAATCCAGATCACATTGAATAGCCAGAACATGGGACATCAGTTCATTGTAAGGCTTAAAAACCAAAACAGAACAACAACAATAAAAAAACCCCCAAACATTTCTGACTTCTTTTTAACACAACTCAACACAGTTATAATGCCTATTAGGCAGAATGGTTAAATAATAGATTGATTTTTAAATACCACTATGTAAATAAAGCTTCGTATTTATTTTAGAAAAAGATTAAACTGTCTCATTAAGAGGCAGCCTAGTCTACATTAAGTTCATTCACAGAAATATGTTAAACTAACATGTATTGGTTATATATTTTGTAAATGTATGTTTAAATACACAATGTAGAAATCCAAATGACTAGAGTTGGTTTTTAGAAATCAGCTTGAGGATTTAGTTGTGAGGGTTTTTTTATTTTTATAGATTACTGTGTGTGCAGATAGGCTGTCCCAAGTAACACTTCCAGAAGAGTAGAACAACTGATTATTCTCAGAAAAAATAATTCAAATGGTAAAACATAAAGCTAAGCACTGTATCCACTTATAGTCACACGGGGGTAAGTTAAAAAAAATATATAGATACTCCTACCTATAATTTACAGTATTTACATCTAGATCCAGTATTCAGAAACTACTGAAACTGACAAAGTTCCTGCTGGGTACCTTCATGTGCCTCAAGGATCCACATTCCTTGCTGTAAATTATACTATCAATAACATTTGACTAGAAAGCAATATTTTTCCAGACATTAGAAATCACATTAGTGCAGCTACTACTGAGACACTTGGAAGTTTAATTTACAATCACAGATTTTCAATTTCTGACCTCCCTTGCTTGTTTATCGTGTGTGGAATACTTCAATAGAAATTCTCAGGGGATACCTAAGGAAAAAGATAGGTCAGTCTCTATGTTTGGAGACTCATCATATCGAAGTTTCTATTATCTAATCTGGAATAAGAATTTTAACCCAGATCCTTCTGTTAAATGCTTTTCTATTAAGTTTTCTATATGTTTAACTATTAAGATAGAAAACACCTAGTAATTCTCTGAGATGCTCCTGTTAAATCTGTTTTGCTTACTGCAAGAAAATTAAAGCAGAAAGAAAAGAAGAACAAATGTAGATTTGTACCTTAGGGTTACCCTTGTGTGTAAGATTATGTATAAATCTCTGTATAAATTCTATCCTATAATTTCCAACAGAAAAACCAAGAAGCCACCCCAGAGGAAGTGTTCAGACCCACCTGAAGTCAGAATCCTTGTATTTCAGTTATTATGGGTAGATTTAGATATCTAATATTAGACATATTGGATATAATTTTAATTATTTGATAAACCAAAGTATAGCAAAGAGATAAGAGAATTGAAAAATCAGATATAATGTATAATGACGAATAGTTTAGGAAATTTTAGAGATTTTTTTTTTTCTGTATGTCACTTAATCCATGACATGAATTAAGTGCTGAAAGTTTAGCAAGTATTTTGGGGAGAATGGAACTGAGTTGAATATGATTTTCATAAGAAGTAGTAATAGGAAGCACAGGAACACAGAGCTGGAAGGGACATTATATAGGTCTACATCCTCCCAGTTGTGGGTTACCATATACTAGATATGTAGTACAAATAAGAAATAAAATTAAAAAGTCTACAGCAATCTTACTCCAGATGGTACTACACACTTTCCAGTACTGAAACAAAACCTTTAATTTTGCTATAAAGACCCAAAGCCAGACCTCTAATATTCCTTGGGGAAAGAGAAAAAAGGCAAGAAGAAGAGGAACAAGAGCACTGCCACTGGTCTACTGAGGCCCCTGCAATAGAAGGCAGAAATTGCTTGCAGAATGTTTTAGGAATTAAAACATGCCCCACTTTACAAAGGAGAACAAAAGAAAGAAAGAAATTAACAGAACTCAGAATCTAAATTATACAATAAAGGAAAAAAACATCCTTCCCGACCCAAGAGCCTGCAGTAAACCCTGAGGCAGAAAACAGATACAGGATAAATGTAGAACAACCATATTCCATCTTCTTCAAAAAGATCTTCTCTCCCTAACTCAGCACAAATGTAATTTTCCTAACAGGAGCTGTCCCATTGAATTGCACGATGCTTTCTGTAAGCTTTTCATAGAATCATAGAATCGCTTTAGTTAGAAGGGACCTTAAAGATCATTGAGTTCCAACCCACCTTGCCATGCCACCAGCTCCCCACTAGAGCAGGTTGCTAGTTTTCAAGTTCTATCTTAAACCAATTTTGGTTTATTGGCCTGGTTACGTATTTGGAAGACATTTCCAGTATCTCATTTCTCTGATGGTCAGTAAATTTCTTCACATTTCTATGATATGTTAAAATATAGTCAATACATAAGTATTTGAAGGCATACCTTCAAAGGTATGAAGGTATACATAAGCCTTTAGTTCAAACACTTTCTGCCTTTTTATAGCTTTTAACTATAAATGCATTTGTAAGGAATCACATGCCCTTTTAATAGCTATTTGGCTTTCTATGCTTTCTTTTTTAAGCAAACTCTTGGATAGACACATTTTCCATCCTGTAATTACCCTAGTTTCTTTCTGATCTTTAAATCTTTAAGATTTTCTTTGAATGTATTACTAAAACAACACATAATAATCATGACTCATGAAAAAGCACGTAGTATTAATTCTGTTCCACCTATCAGAACCACAGAATCATCAAATAGTTTGGGTTGACAAGGACCTTTAAAGGTCATCCAGTCCAATCCCCCTGCAATGAGAAGGGACATCTGCAACTATGTCAGGTTGCTCAGAACCCCATCCAACCTGAACTTGAATGTTTCCGGGGATAGGGTATCTACCATCTATCTGGGCAACCTGTTCCTGTGTTCCACCACCTTCATTGTCATTCCTTATATCTAGTCTTATCTACCCTCTTTTTAGTTTAAAAACATTACCCCTTGTCCTATCACAACAGGCCCTGCTAAAAAGTCTGTTTCCATCTTTCCTGTAGGCTCCCTCACAATAAGATCTCCCCAGAGCCTTCATTTCTCCAGCCTGAATAACCCCAGCTCTCTCAGCCTGTCCTACCAGGAGAAGGAAGACCCCATCCTTTAAAATGCATGCCACTTATTTTACTTATATGGCTTAAGAAGTTTTTTACTATATTTCAGTTTTATGTGCAAGTTTTGGTTTAACAAAGTTTTGAACCATTCTTTCTTTGGTTTTATATTATCTTGCAGATTATTGAAGCAGATTTCTCCTTGCTAATCAAGAATTCTCTTCCATTCTTTATAAGTTTTGTGCTTGCCCTTAATAACTTGCTTAAAGTTTTTATCTTCTGATATTCATCCCTGATGTTTTGGATTTTTTTTGTTTCTCCCCCTCTCTTCCAGTGTAAACAATCAATACTATTAGCATTTTTTTACATAAAGAAATATCATGCCCTATCCAAATTCTAATTGTGGTGCTCCTCCCTCAAAGCTAACACCCTAATTTTTTTTGTTTCTTGGTTTCCCTTTCTGAAACACTGCACTGTGTTACAGATCCTCCACATTTTCTATCTTGCAACTTCACATAAAGTGGAAAAACTCAAAAGCACCAGATTTAAGATTATCTTCTGTCATCAGTTTTTTCTGCAGATCCAGTCATTCACTGAAATTAAGTCTAAATTATCCTCGCTTCTTGCTTGCTCAGTGTCTATTACATAGACGAAGCTATCCTTTATCTTGTTCAAACTCATATCAACCCCAACATCACTGGTTGAATTTTTTTTCTGGTATCTGCTTGTAAGAAATAATACAAATTTGAATGATCACACCATATGAATTTTTACTTCTTTACCTATATTTGTAGGCATTATTATCCAGATCAAACCTGTACCAGTAGACTAGGCTGATGTACCCCAGGATACGTTTGGCCTTCTGAAATGCATTGCCATTTTTTTCCTACACTTTGCTCAATAATTTTAACTGAAGCAGACACTATCTCATTCTTGCCCTCAAATTTAACTTCCATTGCTTAACAGTCTTTAGCCCTTAACAGTTTTTAGTGTATTAATATGAAATTATTCCACAACCTTTTTTGACTTTCATAAATTATTATAAATATAATCCATGCATAATGGATATATTTTAGTTTATCTATCTTTTCTGTTATTCCATCCTCAGTCATGTCCCTTTATTTGTATTCTATATCAGGATTACATGCATCACTTCCAATTTTCCTCCAGAGTTTTTCAATTTAAGCGTTTGTAGGACCTCCTGTTTTAATGAAAGGCAGATGAAAGATAAAGTAGAAAAAGGGAACATGCTATAGATATAAAGGTCTCTATTTCTCATAAATTTAGCAGCATTTATTGTTTAATGTTAGTGTGCTCATATTTATAACGACAGTCCTAGATCAAATATTCAGAGCTAACTTTCCACTGTAAGGAACGCTTTCAGACTCCATTCAAACAGAGTCATATTCCTTGCTGCTTTCAGAAAGGAATAGAGATGTGCCCTCTCATGCTAGTCATCATATTGAAATAAACATTCTGACAAACTCTACAGAACTTTAAGTTATTTTACTAAAAATATAATGTTAATCAAAGTAAGAATGAATGGAATAGCAACATGATAGTTCTACACTAATTTTAACCTCACGTGTGCTACCAAAATAATCAAGCAGTCTAACAACTTGGAAGTGAGATTTTATTAAACTGGATTTTCTATTCATTATGGTTTTTAATATCTCATTAGTCTAGCCCCAGAATAACTAAACTGAAACACAGTACAATGCTGACTTTTACGTAATAGTTTTTAAGATGATTTATAAGGTTTATGAAATGTCAACTTTTCCAAAATAGTTTTGTTGAAAGAGTTAAGCTCAGTCTAGCTGACAGGATTATTTAAAATACCTTTCTCTCTTATGAATAAAAAGTATTTATGTGTATCTAATTTTGTGTGTCAGAGAGAAAAATAGCATAGAAACACAGACAGTTGCTATAAATACAACAGGCCTTAAAAATGTAAGCATATATGCGTAAAACCACATATACTCAAAATACAGAATTATTCATTCAAAACAGAAATGTTTTTCAAAAGTAGTGAGGTCATACAAAACTGCTATAAAACATCCCTATTTACTATCTCTGATTTTTTTTTTATTCCACTAGTATCGTGTATTTCATGTAGAACATTAAAAAAGCTTTAAAGAGTGCATGTGTCTGGGGGGAAGTGCCTAGTGTGCTCTGGTATTGTCTTCCTGACTAAAACCAGTCTCCTGGAACTCATTCTAAAGCCACTCAAAACCTTTCACTGAATCAACTTTTTTTTTTTGCATCAAAACTGGAATGTCAGAGATTCTTTAATAATAGAACTATTTTGTCCCACTGAGAAGCTTTCCAGAAGCTTCTACAAGTCCAGGAATTTTACTTGATTTATATAAGAAGTTCCATCCAACTTCTTATTTCTTGCTTATTTCAGGCCTAGGGAAGAGGAATTGAGCCACACTCCTTTTACATTTGCAAAGACAAGACTACACCCTTTAGGGAAGGCTGACCATTAAGAAAAAGGTGATTCTTTACAATCATCCCTGGCTTTAGGGATGTTAAGATGTAAGATACAAGTCAACAGAAGTCTGCTGGAGATACAGAGGCGATAAATTCACTTATCCTATGAAGAGCATTCTTCCCTTTTCCATGTTTAGACGTGCAGAAGGCACTACTACATCTAGCATTACCTGGATTCCAACCTCTGCGCTGTGCACATGAGGTGTAGTTTATGCATTCCCGTGTGTGTAATGCTTATTTGATTTATGTATTTCCATAACGTCTATTTGATTTACATACTAAAATTCACACAGCACATAACGGTAATGAATACACAATTGCGAACACGTGCACACCTCTGCATGTATTCAATTAAATTACTTTTCTTTTTTTTTTTTTTTTTTTTTTTGGAAGATCAGCCAAACACGTAACATCGTGGAAAATAAAATCCTAAAGCTAAACATAGAGAAACCCATCATCATTGCTACGGTCAGCTTTGCGCGGGAAAAAAAAAAAAACCCAAACACCCTCCACCTTCCGTACGCAAAGGCGATAACGGCAGTTTCTCCCAACCGGCAGCAAAGAGAACGCAATGGGCACAGCATCGCGTACATCACCTCTCCCCATCGTCTTCACCCACGCTGCCCCCCCCCCCTTTCCCGCCCCGCCAGGACAGCACCGCCGCGGGGCCCGCCCGCCCTGGGGGGCTGCCGGCGACTGGGGCACCACCACCCATCCGCCGCCCTGCGCTGCCACCTGGCGGCGGCGGGAGGTACAGCACCCCACCGCACCGCACCGCGCCGCGCCGCGGCGGTAGCCCGCTGCCGGCCGGCCAGCCAGCCCCTACCGCGGCCTCCCCTCGTTATCTCTGGGAGGGGGGCCGAGCGGGGATGAAGGGCACATCCTCAGAGCCGCTTAGTTCTTGCGGCTGCATCCCCCCTCCCCGCCCCGCCGCTGGAGTGGGCAAAGGAGGAAAGGTAAAATAACCGACCCCGACACAAACCCCGCGTCTCCCGGTGCGGGAGGACGCGCCATTTCCTTTCACCGCGACCACCCTTTTCCCCGCGGTCTCCGCGGATGCAGCGGAGCCTTCCGTACAGTGAGCAGCGGCGGCGACCGACGAGCCACCGGCCACCGCCGCCCGCTCCGCTCTGCTCCGCGCCGCCCAGCCATGGCCACCGAGGGCTGCAAGGGAGAGTACGGGGGGTGTCTGCGCTACCGCGGGCCACCGGGCGCCAGGACCGCGGCCCGAGGGTGTGGAGGAGAGCGGGGGCGGCGGCGGAACGCGGGGAAAGTTGGCCGGCGCCGGGGAAAGTGTGAGTACAGCCGCGGGGTGCGTGGGTGCGTGTGTATGTGGCGGGGGAGGAGCGCGCGGCGCTCGTATCGGCATGTGTGTGCCTGCGCGGGTGCGGAGGCGGTGTGTGACCGAGCGTGCGGGGTGCGCGGAGCCGAGCGGGGGTCGTCCGGGCTGCCCGCCCGCCGCCCCGTCAGCCGGGGGTCACCCGCCCCGGACCGCGGCCCTCCCACCGCCGCCCCCTCCCTCCCACCGCCGCCCCCTCCCTCCCACCTCCCTTCATTCTCGCACCCCCCGCCCCACTCACCCCCGCCTCGAGTCGCCGCCCCGCTTTCGCTCCCCTCCCACCGCCCCCCTCCCCCCTTCCCCGCTGCGCTAAGCGGCGGCGGGGAGACCGCGGCGCTCCGCCGGCCGCCCGCCCCCCTCCGCCCCCACTCTTCCTCCTCCCTCCTCCTCCCCCCCCCCCCCCCCCCCCCCCCCCCCCCCCCCCCCCCCTTTGCCGTGCGGGCTGCGCGCCCCCGCGGCCTCCCGGGGCCGCGCGTGTGTGTGCGTGTGTGTGGTGTGTGGTTGTGCGTGTGCGCCCCTGTGCGAGCGCTGGTGTCTCGGCGCCGCCTGCGTGCGGGGGGTGTTTGTGTGCGTTCCGCACCGAGCCTTCCCCGGCTGCTGCGATACTCGCCGCCTCTGCCGCCGCCGCCGCCGCCCCGGCGGCTCCGCGCGGTGCCCGCGCAGCGGGGAGGCATCTTCATGGGGTGCCACCATGCTTGGGCCCTGGAGATTTCGGGAGAAGTAAGTACCGAGGTTGACTTTTCTCGCGTTCTCTCTTTCTCTCTTTTCTTCTCCCCCCCCCCCCCCCCCCCCCCCCCCCGCCCCTTCACCGACGAGTCTTCTTGCTTTGCTGTTGCTTTCCACCCCCAAGCCCTCCCCCGTTGTGCCGTCTCCCCCCCACCCCCCCCTCCACCCCCCCCTCACCGGAAAGCCATTTCTCCCAACTCTGGGTGCCGCTCAGTTGGGTGGGGGTGTCCGGCGGGGGCTGCGTGCCCGCCTGCTGCTGTCGGCGGTACTGAACCGAGAGCTGCTTCGAGCCGGATATGCAGTGCGGTAATCGAAGGGTTGAACTCTTCTGGAGAAAAAAAACAAACCACAAAACAACCCCCCCCATTCCCACCACCACCACCAAAAAAAACCCAAAAAACGATCAACAAAAAAAACCCCAAGAACCCCCACACAAGAAAAATCCTCATGCAACCCCCCTCCCCCCCCCCCCCCCCCCCCCCCCGCCGTCCGCCCTCCTTTCCCCCCCCCCCCCCACCTCCCCAATCTGAACCTCTGTAGGGAGCTGGCGAACAGCAGCACGCAGTCATCACAGAGGGGTTTCCAGGGCGGGATTGCAACCTTGCATATAGCCAGCTACAACTTTATTTTCTTTACCTCCCATCCCCCTCCTCTCTCTTTTTTTTTTTTTTTTTTTCAGGGAAAGGGAAAAAGGAGGAGGGAGGGAAATACTGTATTTGCCTCCTATACTAGCCATAATTGAATTAAAGTTGTAAAATGCCTGGGAGTTTAACACTGACCGGGCAGATTTTCAATGGCTTTTTTTTTTTTTCCGAAGAACTGTCGGTTAATGGATGAATGGATCTGATCAAGCTGAGAAAGAATATGCTAGATACAAGCCTTTGAGTAAGATTTCTGCTGCCTTTATGCAGTGAAGCCTTTTGCTTTGAGTAATTCTGATCCAATTGACGTCTGGTCAGAATTAGAGAGAAATTCGCCGAGATTTCCGATTTCTTGCTGCATGACTGCCTTTGCTGCAAGTGCTAGTTTTGCAGCCTTGAACCTGATGCCACAGGAGATGTCTTGCAGTACTGAGACTTGCCGGTTTTTAAGATACGTTCCTTCAAACCAGAGTTTTGGCATGAGGATTGGAACTCTGAGGTGGACGATAGAAAATGCAAGGCTGCTCCAAGATCCCAGCATTTAAGCCTGGATGATTTATTAGTCTTACCCTACCGACACACACAATGCATTTATTTTCCCTATTCATATTGATTTTAGACTAGTAGAAGAAAGCCTGGAGTCAGAAAGACTGCAAGAAGGAATGGAAATGGGATTTGTTATAAGCTAGGTGAAATTCAGGCACTAAATTACTGACGTAGGTCAATGATAGGGTTTCCCTTCCATCCCCCTTGGCTTTCAATCAGCCTGGGTATCTTCTCCCCTAAAGAATGAAGAGTACTGACAGCCATCGCTGCTTATAATCAGTAACTCTGATGCTTGGAATGTTGGCAATGAGATATTTCCATGAGACCTATTTAGATCTCTTCACTTCTACCAGGCTAGTTTTGCAGAACGTTGGGAATAAGCGGTATGTCAGATATGGCTGAGACTCCGAAGATGATCCGCATGTTTTACATTTTTCACAAATTTTGGGTGAGTGGTTAAAACATTTCCTTTAAGTGTGTGTGTGTGTGTGTGTGTGTGTGTAAAAACTGAAGACCTCTGCTTGATAATAAGCTCTGTTACATTGTATATAACTCGGGGGGGTGTGTGGGGAGATAATAAAATCAATTTAAATTATTTTCTGCTGTAAAGATACAAAATTTTTCTTACTGAAGAGAGCTGTAAGTGCACTGAAGTAGGAGGTTAATATATTTAATCTCATTACTGAAGAATTCCTCCACAAAAGTCATCTGGGGGTGTGCGTGTGTGTGTGTTCACATCTGTGTGGGTGTGGGTGTGCTTTGTAAATGTATAGAAAATGTATAGGAAAAAAAAATCATAAAAGAGTTTTAAGAAATGTGTAGTGTGGAGAATGTGTCAGTATTCCCTCTGTTGAATTAAGCTGCCGTTTTCAGCACTGAGCATTTTTCTCTGGATTCGTACCGTGGCATTTCCACCACCGCTTAAAAATCAAGGTAGAAGGAGGGGAAGACCTTGGTGCGCTGTTCACGGGGGAGGTTCTGAAGGGAAGGGGGATCTGGATAATAGGGGAGGTGGGAAACCTCGTAAAATGGTGCTTCTTTTCTCTTAAATTAGAACTGTGAAACTGAACTGACAGCCATTTTATGTATATTTATGGGGCTGGTCGTGAAAAAGAAATCCAAGGAAGCATTGAAATGCCCCCCACACGAACAGAACCAGAACAATTCCTACTGTGACCTCACCTTCTTAAACACCGCAGGCATTTGACTCGCTAGGAGTTGCCCATCAACCTTTTAATCAATGCATGTCACCCAGTTTTCAGAAGTGTGGGAATTAGAAGTGACAGGAGGATTTTTTTGTTTGATTAACACTCCATTCTCTACCCCACTGAAGATATATATAAACTTTGTGTCCATTTTAAATTTTATGGGGCTATGCTATTATGCCACTTTCTTTTTTTTTCTCCTTATCCTTACAGGAAATAAAATGTACGCTTGCTGCTCTACAGTAACTTTGGAACAGGACCTCAACAAAAAAATGCATATCTGGATGCTGCAGACGATCGCATTTGCTTTAACATCGCTAGTCCTTTCGTGGGCAGAAAGCATCGAGTATTATGGGGAAATCTGTGATAATGCGTGTCCTTGTGAGGAGAAGGACAGCATCTTAACAGTGAGCTGTGAAAACAGAGGGATCATCAGTCTTTTTGAGATCAGTCCACCAAGGTTCCCCGTCTACCACCTTTTGTTGTCTGGGAACCTTTTGAACAGGCTGTACCCGAACCAGTTTGTCAATTACACGGGGGCTTCGATTTTGCATCTGGGGAGCAATGATATACAAGACATCGAAACCGGGGCCTTTCATGGTCTGAGAGGTTTAAGGAGGCTGCACCTGAACAATAACAAGCTGGAACTTTTACGGGATGACACCTTCCTTGGGCTAGAGAGTTTGGAATACCTACAGGTCGATTATAATTACATTAGCGTCATTGAACCCAATGCCTTCAGCAAACTGCATTTGCTGCAGGTGCTGATTCTCAATGATAACCTCCTCTCCAGTTTGCCCAACAACCTTTTCCGTTTTGTGCCCTTAACTCACCTGGACCTGAGGGGTAACCGACTGAAGCTGTTGCCCTATGTGGGCCTTTTGCAGCACATGGATAAAGTGGTGGAGCTACAGCTGGAGGAAAACCCCTGGAATTGCTCTTGTGAGTTGATTGCTCTAAAGGATTGGCTGGACAGTATCTCCTACTCCGCTCTGGTGGGAGACGTGGTTTGTGAGACCCCTTTCCGCTTGCATGGTCGAGACTTGGATGAAGTCTCCAAGCAGGAGCTTTGCCCAAGGAGGCTCATCTCGGATTATGAAATGAGACCGCAGACGCCACTGAGCACCACCGGGTATTTCCACACTACCCCAGCCTCGGTCAATTCTGTGGCCACTTCTTCTTCAGCTGTTTACAAATCCCCCTTGAAGCCTCCCAAAGGAACCCGCCAACCCAACAAAACGAGGGTGCGCCCCACTTCCCGCCTGCCCTCAAAAGACCTGGGATACAGCAACTATGGCCCCAGCATTGCCTACCAGACCAAATCCCCGGTGCCTTTGGAGTGCCCCACTGCCTGCACTTGCAACTTGCAAATTTCTGACTTGGGCCTCAATGTCAATTGTCAGGAGAGGAAGATTGAGAGCATTTCTGAACTGCAGCCCAAACCCTATAATCCTAAGAAGATGTATCTGACGGAAAACTACATTGCCCTGGTACAGAGGGCAGATTTTGTGGAAGCCACTGGGCTGGATTTGCTGCATCTGGGCAATAATCGGATCTCGGTCATTCAGGACCGGGCTTTTGGGGATTTAACTAATTTGCGAAGGCTGTACCTGAACGGGAACCGGATCGAGCGGCTGAACCCAGAGCTGTTCTATGGGCTGCAGAGCCTGCAGTACCTCTTCCTGCAGTACAACGTCATCCGGGAGATAGAGGCGGGCACCTTTGAACCTGTCCCCAACCTTCAGCTCTTGTTTTTGAACAACAATCTGCTGAGGTCTTTGCCAGGGAACATTTTTTCTGGTCTCTCCCTCTACAGGCTGAGCCTGCGGAGCAACCACTTCTCCTACCTGCCGGTGAGCGGGGTGCTGGACCAGCTGAAATCCCTGCTGCAGATCGACCTGCACGAGAACCCCTGGGACTGCACCTGCGACGTTGTGGGCATGAAGCTGTGGTTGGAGCAGCTCAACACAGGCGTCTTGGTGGACCAGGTTATCTGTGAATCCCCTAAGAAGTTTGCCCAGAGTGACATGCGGGCCATTCGGGCGGAGCTGCTATGCCCCGACTACTCGGACATCGTTGTCTCTACACCCACACCATCCCCAGGCCAGCTGCCGGCGAGGACCACCCCCTCTTCCTCTACCATCCACCTCAACGGAACGGCGGCGGCAGGTGGCTCTGCGCCCGCAGGCGGTGCTGGCAGCAGCAGCAGCACCTCCTCGGTGCCACTCTCAGTGCTGATCCTCAGCCTACTGCTGGTCTTCATCATGTCCGTCTTCGTGGCGGCGGGGCTCTTCGTCCTGGTGATGAAGCGGCGCAAGAAGGGCCAGGGTGATCACGCCAGCGCCAACAACTCCGACGTGAGCTCCTTCAACATGCAGTACAGCGTGTACAGCGGCGGCCACCACCACCACCACCACCCCCACCTTCAGCAGCACCCGCCCCACCGCGGCGGCGGCGGCGGGGGGGGCGGCGGCGGAGGGGGCGCGGCGCTGCCCAAAGTGAAGACCCCCGCCGGCCACGTCTACGAGTACATCCCGCACCCCCTGGGCCATATGTGCAAAAACCCCATCTACCGCTCCCGGGAGGGCAACGCGGGCGAGGATTACAAAGACCTCCACGAGCTCAAGGTCACCTACAGCAGCCACTCTCTGCAGCCCGGTGGGGGCGCGCCGCCGCCCCCGCCACCCCCGCCGCCGGCGCCCGGCGGGGAGGATGCGCCCGCGCGCAGCCCCGCGTACAGCGTGAGCACCATCGAGCCGCGGGAGGAGCTGCTCTCCCCGGTGCAAGACGCCGATCGCTTTTACAGGGGCATTTTGGAGCCCGACAAACACTCCTCCTCCTCCTCCGCGCTGGGGACACCCGGCTCCACCCTCCCCGACTACCCCAAACTCCCCGCCGCCTACACCTACTCCCCCAACTATGACCTTAGGCGTGCCCACCAGTACTTGCACCCGGGGCCGGGGGACGGCAGGCTCCGGGAGACGGTGCTCTACAGCCCCCCGAGTACTGTCTATGTGGAGCCCAACAGGAACGAGTACCTGGAGCTAAAAGCAAAACTAAACGCAGAGCCGGACTACCTCGAAGTGCTGGAAAAACAGACCACATTCAGCCAGTTCTGAGAAACAGCCCCCCTTTCCCCCCGCCCCCGCCAGCCACAGCAGCTCCTTCTCTAGAGTATTTGTATTTAACAACCACACGCAAAACAAAGAAACGTAAATGCTGACTTTCCCCTTCCACCTCGGCCCCGTTCTTTTTCCCCCCCTTTAATTCATTTTATTGTAGGGTGAAGTGCCTTGGCACAGGATTTTTCAGCTTTGGGGAATGATTCTGAAAGGGTGTGCTGTTTATTTTATTTTATTTTCAGTTGGTTGTGGGTTTTTTTTGTTTGTTTGGTTTTGGTTTTTTTTTTTTAATCTGTGTTTGCAAGTAGGCAACCACCTATTGTGTAAATTGGGCACATCACTGGTATTGTGTGTGTATCCGTGTGTGCTTGGGGAAGGTGGCAGGAGGGTCTTGTCAGGTGATATTCAGGTTACAAGTACAAAAGTCATGGTCACTTTTTTTGTGTGTGTGTACAGGCATTGTTTAATTTTGTTTTCTTTCTGGTTGAAGAGTACAGCGCACATTTTCCCCTTTTAGCCATGGGTGAGTCTAAATGGCTTTTTTGGAAAGATTAGCACACCCCGACTTTAATACAAGGTTTCCTTTTTTTAAGGATGTGTTTGTATGCTTTCTGGACTTTTGAATTAAAAAATATATTATGATCTTTAAAAGGATCACTGTAGATGTGGACAAACCATTAAAGAGTGCAGAGATATATGATCCATAACTGGTTAGTGAAAATAACTTATTGATTAAATATAAAAAAATATTTTATTGTAGCACCTATTTTTATATGCACATTAGCAGTTATCTTTCCTTCACTATTTTAGAGCCTAATCCTGCAAATTCTTAATCACTTGAGTATCTCTACTTGTGAATGAGTCCCAGCTTAGGCCTTCATCCTGCAGGTGCTTAAGCACACGGACAACTTTACCAATGTGTCTAGTCCCATAGACTCACTCATTGAGCAAAGTTAGTCAAAATGCCCAAAACATTAGGTTAGAGGATGCAGAACTATTCTTACAAGTAAAACTATTGGGATGTTTTAAGTGTTTCTTCTTTTTTTTTTTTCAGGATGGGGTCCAAAGTCTGTGGATTGCTTTAAAGTGTTGCACTACATTGAGAGCTTTTTTCCAAAGCTGATGTAGTATCAGAAGGACCTTTTAAATCATTACAGATAATGCCAATTATGACCAAGTCTTAACAGACAATCTAAGACATAAAATCTGATCACAACAGAAAAAAATCATGTTTCTCTATTTAAAAATGTACCTTTTAGCAACCTCCTGCTCAGGCATCTGATTGGGTAAATTAGTGAGAAACATGAGGAAGGCACTCATTTTAGCAGGGGGAAAAAAAAGTGTTTCAGCTTTCATTTTTTGTTTTGTTTTTTTTTTCCCTCTTTTTTTCTTTTTTATTAGTTAACCAAAATATAATGATTTTACAACTGTTGTAGCCCATTTTCTGGTTGTTTAATCAAGTACAATTGCACTTGTACAGGTCCACGTGTTTGCTGGCATCCTGAAAGACCAAATGATGGACTGTACACATCTATATACAATGTCTTTACCCCTTTGGGCAGTAGGCAATGGCAAGGATATTCATAAACACAGCATCACTGTAAGATGGGACAGTTTATGTCTCATATGTATCCCAGCACATGTGATTTTTTAATAATTTCTGAATAAACACTTGATAAATATTTCAAATATAAGATCATGAACTAATGAGTATCTGAAGTTTAAAATTTCTTGCCAAAATCATCTGCTTTTATGTTGGATTCTCTTTACTAGCAATTATAGCTTATCAGAAAGATCTAACATTTTTACGCAAAATGTAACGGGTTCTCTATTTTCAACACATGACATATGGTAATTACCAGCATACATAACATGGATCAGAGAGCAACACAGGGATATGTATTTCACCACCATATCGAATAGGATAGTTTTATATTTACATTTTGTTTCATTACTGAAGTGTTCTTTAACATATGGAACAGGATAAGTGATACTTTACATGCGATTTTGTCTTTATTCATTAAGTTATCATGTTTGATATTGTTTGCAGAGTTGCTCACTAGTACATCTTTTATTGCAAAAGGACCGTTCTGTTCTGCTTTTCCTATCCATGTACAATCTGTCACTTTCTACAAAAAACAAAGCTATATAACTGGTCTCTCGGAATTCTAGATAAATGTTTTGTTGGCATGTGTTCTTCCCTCTATGCCACCCACAATGAGCAAAAGCAAAGAAAAAAAAAGCATGACTGTATTTAGCTGGGACAGTTTAGTAAGTGGAGTGTTATTTCAGTTTGAAATGCAGATATGAGGAACGTTCTTCTGTCACAAGAAAAATGACACATGGCTATTCTGTACACTGCACTCAATCTCCTGAAGACATTGAAAATAGTGAGATGTGTGAATGTTGCTGCCTGTGGTGCAGTTTTGGAGCCCTAATTTTGAATTACTGCCTATATAACTATTGCTGAAACCAGTGGCCTGGTTCTCCTTCCATTTAAACTCAGTAGACGGCACGCTGTTGTTAAATGGGTATAAGTAAGAAAATTTTCAGCCTCACTGGCTTTGCCATTCACTAAGAGAAAGGCTGACTCAGTAAGGATTGAATGAGAAGGTCCTGCAAACTATGTGTCTGTTCATGTGTATATATTATGTTTCCTGCGTGATTCTAAACTCATCATAAACAGGAGTTTGCACAGGTGTCAATGCAAATGTAGGATTAGGTCCTTACTGTGAAAGGTACGTTTTACATGGCATTCTGCCACAAAGAGGCAGCATTCACAAATGAGTACAGAGTAGGAAATGCTTGGATTTGTAAGAAATAGCTGATAGAAATGCCTCAGCAGTCTGTTTATGCTTACATTCTGATGCTGCCATTTATGAAGCCGGTACTTCTGCTGCTTCCATGTTTTCTACACGCACTTAATAACTGCTAATGAAAAATTTTTCTAATGGTCTACACTGAAAACAGAACAATTAATTTAAATCTCTTCAACTTTTCATCTTCAGTAGAAAAAATATTATCAGTTTTATTATTGGAGAAAAAAAAGAAATTACATCAGTTACCTTTATATAGTGCATTATTGAAGATAAATCCTTAAAAAAGGATACATAGTGCAAAATGATATCTTTTAGTCCATAATTATCCTGAAACACCTGAAGGGACTATTTGTGAATGAGGAATTCAATGAGGAAGCAAGATTTCCCACTCAGTGGCTACCATGGTCCATCATCTATAGAAATTATAATAAGAAAAAGTAGATGTGAATTTTACTTGATAAAGAGAGATGTGCCTCTGATTTGAAAACAGGATAATCTGATCAAAGAAAAAATATCTGTGTAAGAATAAGACCCTTATTTTGTTAGCAAGATAAGTGAAACCACTTGCATGATGATCTGCTGAGTTAGTGCTGGCCAAAGGGGTAAAGGTGTAAGAAGAAAAAAGAAATATCCCTATTTTGAGAATTCTGAATGTTAATTTAGAAATTAATCTGGTTTTTATGAAACTGGTTGGTTATCAGACTGGTTTATGTTGGTTATTAGAGTGATTTTTTCCCTGTCTTTTTTTTTTTTTTAATTACTATTCTTTTAACAAGTAATATTGAACTTATTGAATCATTCATATGGCCTCACATTTTATCTCGAAAGTGCATGAAATTCTGTGATAAAGAGGAAAATAGGTAGAATGGGAATTCTAATTTCTTAATGTAACTACTAGAATCAAAACATGGATTGTTATAATATAGACCATTTATTCTTATGAAGTAAAAAATATTTTTTGTCCTTTTTTTTTTTTTCATATTCTACCAATTTAACGTCCTAATTACTAATGGTGAGTTTAGGGGTAAGATACCTTTTTGTGTTGTGTCTTTTTTCTTTTCTTTTCTTTTCTTTTCTTTTCTTTTCTTTTCTTTTCTTTTCTTTTCTTTTCTTTTCTTTTCTTTTCTTTTCTTTTCTTTTTCTTTTTCTTTTTTCTTCTCCTTCCCCTCTCTTTTCTCCTCTTTTCTATATTACATACTTTACTCCCACCTTTGATAAAATGAGATGAATTTCAGCTGCTTAATCCCAGAAGATATACTCTGTAATTTCTAGACATTCTTACACACTAACTTGAAACACCTGATGCTGTCAGTCCTGTCATCAATTAAAAGTCTGATATAAGTGCAGCTTCCACTTTTATGTTTCTACAGCCCAAATTCTCACACTTTTTTTTTTTTTAAATTAGATTTACCTTTCATTATTTTAATGGTCACTCGTTCACTTAAGTTTGTAAAAACATGTTCAGTTGATTCTGTATACTGCAGTATTTAATTTCTGAATGTTTTTCTATGTTTTAATATTTTATAAAGCTTATAGCTAATTCTTAGGACTAGTCCTTTTAGGAAAATACATTTGAAGTGGTAGTACCTTGTATCACAAATAATTTAATTCATAAAGTAATATAACAAAATTATTGGTAAAATGTGATTTAAAAATGAGCTTCTGACCCATGGAAAACAAAATTTAAAAAACATATATCTGGAAAGGCAGGAATAGCTAATTGCTGGTAAAATATGAAGGTTGTGTCCTCATTGTATAGGTTATTTAGACTTTTATTTAGCTGGAGCTAAAATGTCTGACTAGTGTGTTGTGTGTTTCTTACAGAAACTTAATGCATATGGTTCCTTGTCAGGGGGCAGAGTCCATTAAGGCACAACATCCTGAAGGACAGGGTAAACAAGAGGTCCTTCACTTTTAGAGGGCAGGTTCTTTATATTGCTTAGTGTCTCCAGGGAACCCAAATAGCCTTTCATTTGGTTAAAGAATGGCAAGAAATGCAGCATCTCCAGAACAGCCTGTAGAGGAGGGGACCAAAACCTTTCATTGCCTTATGCAGAACTGAAAAGCTATTGGCACTACTGGCATTAAAGAAGAAAAATGGGAAGAGAAGAGAGAGTGAATGGCAGACACAATTCCATAGCTGTCAGCCTCCAAATGGTCTTCACATTTCTATTGATTATTTGATTGCAGGGAACTTTTGCAGCATCCATTTACTCTGGAAAATGTAGAACCTCAAACTAAGGAGTGACAAGAGGATGGAGGAGTAGACAAGTGAGGCGGTTCTGTGAGAGAAGTTGGCAGGATAGCAGCACTCTGAACAGGGAGGCCGTACTACTGGTCCATTTACATAATTTTCCGGCCTTTCTAAGAAGCTTTGCAATTTGCTCTGATGAAATGAGAGAACATAGGTCTCCTTGCAGATCAGCAATACGGTCTTAGAGATTTATGATTATCCACCTATTTATAAATACTATACTAGTATAAATATCAAAAGTCTTTACAATTTATATTGCTTTTTTTCCTGTTCATTATTCAGCTACATTTCAGAGGACCTAGCAATATGATAATACTGCAGAGATGCTAAGCACAGCTATGCTTTAGAATAATTATTTATTCTTAAAACACTGAACAGAACAGAGTTAGGAAACAAAAAGAGGCACATTTAGGTCCTGGAAACCAGAGGCATTTAGTTAATTGAATGTACAAAGAAATAAAATGTAATGAAGTTTGTAATTAAATGGTTCTCAAATTAACTATTTAAGTTACAGCTAATGAGCCACATTTTGCTTCTAGTTGTGCAAGTGCAAAACTGGATTCCATTGACTTAAGGAAGTTACAAAGCATTTACCTTCCCTTTATGAGTTTGGCTTGAAATAAGCCATTCCCTTAGCATTTCTGTTTTGTAAAGTGAAAAATTTGAATACAGTATTGATAAACATTTGTAATTCTGCTGTTGTACCTCCAAAATTAATTATATCTGTTTCCAATCTGCTGTCAAATTAACTGAACATTAATGCAGTATAGCACTGTAAAATTTATCTTGGAACCATATTGACCTGATTGTATGGGAAGTTCAGTTTACATCCACATATACAGATGTGGTTCTTAAGAATGATGGACCATATGAACTGAGAACATACCTTTATTTAATTCTATGTGTTTGGTCCTAAAACTTTGAATTAGATGAAATAACTATTCATAAAAATTGTTCCCTTTGTGGTGTTTTTGCCATAAAAGATTCAACCACTTTAACTGCAATTTTGCAGCCTCATATTTATAGTATTTTAAAATTTTGCAGAAAACAGACCATGTCAAACATAAATTTTATTTTATTTTTTTTTCTGTTTGGACACAATTACTGTTGTATATTATGACATGGTTCTGTGTTACCTTGCAAAAATATGTCTAGAGTGGGGTAAGATAAAAAGTTGAAGTAACAGTTCTTAAGTTCAATATTTCACGTAATGAAACATTTTATTCTCACAATTTCAACAGTATATCTGATTTTATGAACATTAGATTATCAACACCTGGTAATTTTTTGCCAATAGTGTGTCAAAAAGTTATACTCCTATTTGGGAAAGAGGACAAAGTGTGAGATTGCTATTGTCAGAGACATCAGGTCGACTTTACTCAAAAATACTTTTAAATAAAAGTACTGACTAAGATAGATTCTTAAAATAAAACTTGAAAGATGACAATCTATTACAGTTTTCTAATTTCTGAAAACAGAGTTTAATTACCAAGTAGATTATTATTTTAACCATCTGTATTTTTTTACAACTTGTATTTTTAAAAAGAAAAAATATATGTGTGTGTATATATATGGAAGTGTGTGTATACATATATAAGTATGCATATATATACGTATATATGTATGTGTACACTTATATTTATCTACATTTCTTTAATTAACATTGTCTTTCCTGTGATGTAAGAATATTTCCATATGTGTTTTGAAAGGTTTTAGGCCTAGAATGAAGGAAAAGTGTTTCATACAGCATATGAAGCATACAAATCCTATGTCCACAGTCACCAAAAAGTCACTCCAGTCCTACAAGACTTCTTGTCTAATATAGTAATACAAATGTTGGTTTGTGGTTGTGGTTGCTAGGAGGAAAAGTTCAGGTCCAAATCCAGTTTGCAACTGGCTGAATATATTCGAGCATTAATATTCCTGCACCTTAAAACTCTGCCTTTTACATTTGAAGTAATATCACATAACAGGACTGGCCTGAATTTAACTTTGCTGTAACTTCATTACAATAGCCATTAGTTTGTTCAGTCAAATGGATAAATAAACATATATCAAATGTGTTTATGAAAATGAAAACAATTCTTACAAAGCTCTCACTATTAGATATGTGAATTTAGTTTTAAAATAATAAATTCGTAACTGTATTTAATTATGCAGTAATTATTACATGATTTATTCTCTTTCTAAATGCTGAATCTAGGTAAACTGTTCAGTTTTTTTAGTCACAACTACAATAAGGCTGGTAGCCCCGATGGCAGTTGCTTTCTGCTAAAATTAAAGCAGGGATCTTTGCAGTATTCTTCAGCTATGATACAGTTTTATCATTGTAAATTTTATTTTAAAATTTATAAAATTAAACATTTTAAATGAATTTTCAGGTTGGAAGTGTATGAAGTTGAATCAATTATGTCATTAGATTTATCTAAAGTTTGTCGTGCAATTTTAAATAGTTTTTACATTGTTTTTTAAAGTCATTCATAGAACTATTTATAAGTGATATGATGATGAGGCTCCATGAGTTTATGTGTAGTTACAAACACCAGTGCACATTCAGTTAGATTTTATCTGATAATTTAAAGCATACCCAAATGTGTAAGTTACAGTATGTTTCGCATTAAGATCAAAATTGAAGAATATGTACATTTTTCTGTTTTCAGATCTCTAAGAAATGCCTACATTAAGATCAAAGAACTTGAACCATATACTTTCAAAGAATGAATATTCTGCTGAATCATTTCTTCTTAAGTATACATATCTTCCTTTAGTGATGATGAAAAGTGCATCAAAGGAAAAATTGGCTAATCAGTGTATTTCATGCTTTTGAAGTGAATGAAAATTCTCACATTGATTTTATTTTTCGGAAGTATGGAATGACTTGAAAGTCTGTTTTATGTTTTTGTCTCTTCCTGTTAGAAACTGTTTATTAGCTTACCATGCATAGGAAGAATACCTGCTGCTAAGGTGTGTCAAATCTCAATCAGTTATAACATCTCTACTAGTTACAACTTTGGTTGTTTCTAAAGGTTGTTTTCTTCTTCAGTGATTAAATTATACTTAGTCTTTTAAGGGTGAAAAAAATTATTTCCATCCAAAGATAGCATGCGATGTAGTCAACACTGATCATGAAAATGGTTTAAAAATATATATTTATGGGTACATGAAGGTTATAACATTAATGTTTAAAAACATTCTAACTTTAAAACTGAGTTAATTGTACATTTTCTATTTTGATTTTCTGTTTACTTGTTCTGTTCTTTTTTCCTACACATTACTGAATCAAACTGCTTGCCTTTGTTTTGATGCCTGCATTTTATTTTATTTTACGTATGAAGTGCAATTGTCTATAGAGGGACCTAAGCTTAAGAGTGTATATTTTCTGTTAAAGAAAAATATTGTACTATTTTAGATAGCTATTGATTTTCTAAGCAGAATCACATGGTCTACATTTCTGCTCTTCTTCCTTCTCCATTTTTACATTGTGAGGCAGTAAGTGTTTGCTTTTGTAGCTCTGATAGCTGGAGTAAAACCTTAAGCAAAATCCTCATCAGTGTCAAAGGAAATTATGTTTTAGGTATGGATCATTATTTAATTTTATGTATAGGGTCATTACTGTAAATCTGTAACATGAATACATACATGCATAAATGTATATTTGCATGTATGTATGTCTGGGACAGCAGATAGTGCAGATTGAAGCTTTTTTGTTGTAGATGATTTTTTTAAATCCACCTTGTCTCAAAAAGAGGAACTGTCTTATAAGTAGGCAATGTTTATGTAATGAAGCTTTTCAACAGAGCATTTTAAGTGGTAAAATGAACTCCTTATTGACAATTTCTGATTGGGTCTGAAATGTTTCTTTTTACCTTTTTGGCATGGCAGGTAATAGCTACCAAGTAAGTGGCAATGTACCAAAAAACCCACGTTGAACAGTATAATCTATTAGGTTTATTGTGCAATATATTACTTAATAAGTTTTAAATGGTAGAAGACTATTAATTCTTATTGTACTAACTTGTATATCAATTATTCCTTATTTTTTTTTCCTAAAGAATAAGACGTTGCTAGTTTTTTGAGAAAAGTTGTTTCTATAAATATGAAAATTAGTTAAAATTATTCTAAATTCACCAATTTTTTAGAAATATAATTGAATGTATTTATAATGGATAATAATTTTTCATCCATGCATAATTTTATACAATGAATGTGTTCTATAATTTTCAGTATATTTTATATACTGAATGTTATCTGCAATTAAATATTTCTTAAAAATTCTTGATTACTAAAGTTTTTGTTAGATTTGATAGGATCAGAGGTTTAATTATGGAGCTAGAAAGCATCCTCTCATCATTTTCTCTTCATAAATCAGGTTTATTTTTAAAAATGTTAAAATATGTATTAATTTTACCTCATTTGCTGCTTGAGTGTTTGAGAATTATTTATTGCTCTGTGTTATCATCTATGGTGACATCTCAAAGATTCACAGCTTTTGCCTGATCAGTACTGTGTAATTTTAAATTGCAGTTACATGGTGAAATTATTTTTCTTTCATGTTTGTCTTATACTAAGTTACCCTTATCTCCTGCTCTCTGTGTTGATATAACGCCTCACAAATGTTCATTTAATCATTAAAGCTTGATGTTACTTCTCAACCGTAACGGAAAGATAATTTAACATGGTAACATGGTATTGAAGACAAAAGTTCAAAGGTAGATTTTTATTCTCTGACTACTTCCACATGTGAATAATTTGATTGATGTGAGTAGTCTTATCGGTTTCAGTTAGAATTTCTTGTGCAATACACTTATGTTTGGAGAAAAGGAATTCAAATATACGCCTTACACAGATGCAGGCTTAAGTCAGTCATTATTCTTAGTTCTGGTTTGCTTGATAGAGAAGTAAGTGTTTCTGAACATATTAAGATAGTGATTATTGTTACCAAAGTCATCTTTGACTAAAAACGGAACTTTCTGTTTTTACTTTACTCTGTAGACAATATGAATTAGATGTGTATCAGAGAGCATTTTTATATGCTCAGAAAGGCCTGAGGACCTTGAAATCTAATGCTAGTTCAATTTCTGAAATGCTTACTTTTTGTTTTCCTGTTTTATGTTTTCAATTGAATGTTACTGACTTGAAAAGGTAATTTATAATAATGTTTAAGCCTAATGGCAGAAAGGTAATATTCATATTAATGAATATTTTTATTTATTCACAGATTTAAACTGTAAAGCCATATATAGAAGATAACTGGTTCTGAATTTCTTCATTTTATGTTGTGCTCTAAGAAAGTTGGGTTTTTATTCAAATAGGGATTCCAGGATTTGAATGAAATATAAAGATGTTAAATAGCTGTCTTCCAAAGGCTTCAACAAGAATTGTTGTTATTATTATTCTTGTTGTCATTGAACTCTGAAAAACCAGGTCATGTTTATTTTTGGGACTCACTGGGTTTTTAGGAGGTAGTGAACGGTGGCTAAGAGGCCTTCTACCTCTCTCTGTTACAACTGTCTAAATGACCACAGTGAAGAAATAGGAGCCCTTTTTAGTGAATTCATGTTATGGAAATGTTGTAAATTTATATTTTTCTCTGCACTTTGAATATCTAAAAGATAATTGTTGTCAAAGATATTTCCTAATACTGAGAAGAAATTAACTATTTCCAGGGCAGAGACTCTGAAAGCAGGGATTGTTGTTACCAGAAGTGAAAACAATTGTTTTATTTTCATTGTCCAAAGGTAGAAATGCAAAAGTAAAAACATACAGAACATAGAGTATTAAATACTTAGAATATTACAAAATCTTAAACTTGTAAGCATCCTTTTTAGGCATTTACAGCCTTTTAACCCTTGATATGACATTCTTACATGTAAAGGAGGTTTTAGCTAGATTTAGAGCAACACAGAAGAGAGGCAGGTATTTTGGTCTATCTTATTTTATATAATGTAGAAAAATTCTTTTGGTTGGCTTAATTTATTTTTTTTTCATTACACGGGAATCAAAATTCTTCATGTTGGAAATTACGGTGTCACAAAATGTCTCAGTGACTGGACAAATAATTACTTAGCAGCAGCATTAAAATTGCTACAGCAAACTGAAATTTGAAATTAAGATACGATGTTCTGTGACTATGGGAGATAATTGTGAGAGTGCTTTGTTGACAACTAATTGATAATTATGGCTTGTATTCTTCTAACACCTTTCTTCCCAAAGGATCCTAAAGTGCCTTACAAAATTAGGGCCTGTTCCTGCCCTGATTGAAGTCAATGGGAGCACTGCCAATGGGAACAGCACTGGGCACTTAAGAAGCTAATAAAAGCTGCATTCAGGCATCACTTCTGCCACTGAAATGTGTAACTGTTCAATTTACACAGCAATACTCCTCAGTGGTTTAAGACAGGAAGTGAATATTATCATATACAGATTGCAAATTTTAAAAGAAAATAAAGTTTTAAAAGCATACACGGTCCAAATATTAATGTTAATAGTCCAGCTTTTGGATAAGATTTCTGTTTGAGACTTCATCCAGACACATTTTTGTATTTTTTTCAGAAGATTTGAACATAAGTTGCAGTAGTTCTAATGACTGATATAACTTTCATTTTCATATGTTGTATACACATATTCTGGAGTTCAGATTTGCTTTTTTTTTTGTGTAATAATATAAAATAATTTCAGGAAAATGCAATACAGAAATACAAGACATTTTCTATATTTATTGTACTTTTTTGTTGATTATTTTTTAATTGCTACCTGAGGAGAGCTTGAGATTATAATCAGTAATATCAGTATTTGGCATATATTTCCATATTCTTTCAGTTTACATATTAAGCTGATTGCTGTGACATGTCAAGGACAGGATTTGATGTTTGTATATTTGAGATGCCAGTTGGAAGCTTGTCTTATACTATGCATTCTGATATTTTGGTTTATTTTATTATAGGACCTTTCATGTAAAATTTGTCAACTACAAAAACACAAAGTTTGATGCAAAAAAAAAGATGGGAACTAAGTATTTGTACTATGAAAAGGTGCAAATCCTTCTCACTCAGCAATTTTTTCTCATTTATATTGGTGAATGAGAAAATAAGTCATTTACCATTTTAAAAATTATTACATGTTAGCAAATTAAACAGGAAAACTTTCAAGACACCATAAAAAGTTGGACAATAGCTGTTGGACAGTTTTGTTTGACTCCAGTTATATGCTTTAAGTTTGGACTGAAAAATAAACAGCTCCAATGGTAACTAGTCATCACAACAATTTATCTAGCAGAATATGTAGCAACAGAAGTATTTGAATTAGATGGTGTATACATGCTGTATATTCAAAATTAAGTTCAAAATTACAGTGCTAGATAAATTCAACATTGGTCATATTGAATCTGTCCAGTCTTACTGAATAACTATTTATTAAATCCTCTGGCAATATCACAGAAGATTCAGCTTTGCATTTTTGACATGTCCAAGATGAACATACTTTGTATAGTTCATTGAAATACTATGTTTACCTTATTAAAAAAAAAAAAAAAAAAGAAAACCTGATGTAATTCCAATTTTTAAATAACATTATTTTTCATGCTGTACCTGGATAAAATATTTTCAGTGTAATTGACTTCCCTTGGCCATCCCAGAACAGGCTAATACAGTAGTTCATAAAAGGGGTTGTCAGAGAAAGGACAGCATGTTGTCTGCTTATACAGATAGTTAGAGAGATGTGGCTTTCAAGTAGTTTTGAATGTGTTAAAGGAAGACACTGTTAGAACTTAATACATCAGTAGATCTAAATATCTCCCTCTACTAGAAACAATATTTTACAGCTTTTTATAACAATAAGAACCTGGAAATATACAAAGTCCATGCTGCATGAACAAATGCCATGTTTTCTTACATATGCTTCTGGCTAGAAAATTCACTCTAGAGAAAATCTTCTCTAATACGAATTTGACCTAAGTAAAAATAATTTGACATAACTGTTCCAGAAAGCTGCAGACAGATATGGAAAACAGTCACTGAAGTTAACAGTGAGTTCTTTTAATTTCCCTTCATATATATTTTCAATAAAAGTATTACATTTTAAATACTTTTAATTAAGTCATTATTATGTCTTAAACACATTTTATAGGTCAAAGTATAAAAAACCAACTTATTAAGGTTGATATTTCACTGCCTCTTTTACACACATGTAAAAAAGCAAGAAAGTAGTAACTATGCAAGTGCAGTTGACAGGCCAGGAGAAATTCAGCACTTCAGTCAAAAATAAGATTAGATTTTATCCTTGGAATATGATTAATGTGTGATCCCATGGTCACTTACTAGGTTTCTTATTAGATCTTCCCTAGGGCCGGTTTTTGCACTCCTCAATCGGGCAAAATGCCCAAAGAAATCAGTGTGCTTTTGTTTAGCTAAGAAATTGTCAGTATCTTCTTTAGACTTCAAATTATTTAATTCATACATAATTATATAATAAATAAAGGGCTAAATGAGAGTTAGTAAAAAAAAAAAAATTAAGATTAAGTCTTTAAGGATCTGGACCTAAATGACTAATGCAATACTAAGATAATATATCCATCTTGTATTAGAAATAAATCAGCTATTGTCAAATTTTGCATTCTTTGCTAATTTCCACCTTGCTCAGCAAAGCATTGTAGGATCCGAACTTTAAAATCTTTTGTATTGTATTTCTTCACTAATAAATATTTTGTAAGACTTTACTGGGTACTACAATACGTTTTTATTTTTTTCTTTTCATTAATTTCCATTAAACATGTTTTTATTGGCATATCTGTAACCATTATAGGAAACATGACCGTTGTATTCGAAAATTAGGTGAAAAAAGCACTTTTTTTTTACATGCTCAGTATAAAGTCCCCCCAAACCTTTTCCCTGACAAAGTATTACTTTTCAAATGTATTTTAGAATTTCTTAAATAAAAATCTTCCTGAAAAACAAAACATGACTTTGCCTAAAATAAAAACAAAACCAATTATTCAACATTTAGTCTTATATTGAATTAAAACCTTTGGAAAAAAATGAATAGTGCTCAATATTTTTACGCATATCACCAATCTTGCCCCCAAAAAACTCAACAAAACTTGTCAGTAAACATATGCTTGATCTAAACTGCTAGAAATGGTTGCATTCATTTCTCTTACAGAATGTATTACTTTATACTCCTGAAGTTTAATATACCATAGTAATTAAAGAGTACAAATACACATTTTCATGCACATTCATCTCATAATTGTAAACTATAACAATGAATTTTTGCAAATGTATTATGTTGTTTAGGTTTCAAAATACTTTAATCAATTATTAATTAGATAATACTTTAAGATTTGTTTTAATAGATCTTTTAAAAGCCATACTCAAAAAAACTAGGTCAAGCAATGTTTTTTCACATAATAGTTTTAAAAGTGTTATTGTCAAATAAAATGTATACCTAAAGTGCAATTCTATAACAAAATTAATGCTTTTAATAGTTAATATATTGCTGTTATTTAGACTTGCAGGCTCTGAACCGCATGAGTAATTTTACTTTCAGAATTATCACCAAGATCTACTTATGGGAGTAAAATTGTTAATATGTCTAAGCATTTGCATTACTTAGCCTTCAGATTTTGATTGTTTATTCAATTGGGAAAAAAATCTACTGAGTATTCAGTGGAGATTTTCACCTCATAAAATCAGTTCATGTATTTTTATCTGACACATCATGCATTATCCTTCAATGAACAGTAAAGATAGCAAATATCAAATAATATTAATGCAGAAATGTAGTGAGATACTTAACAGAATAATCCAGACTGTCCTCATATTGATAATATTTGTATTTGCTGCATTAAACTTTAAGCATTAGAAACAATAGAAAATGTCACATATTATATACCTAACTTCACAAATACAGATGAATATATTTCTATGTATACTTCTCATATTAATTTATACGGCATCATAGGTGTACATGATATCTATGTATGCTCATATATATGTCTCATGTACACATTACAGCTAAATTATTCAGCAAAGTGTCACCAAAATGTATCTGACAATTCCACTGAATTCTGTTACAATGTTAGTTTATTAAATGGTGTCAGATAATTTTCATTGTTACCAGTATATTTCGGGGGGGGAGGAGGGGGGGGGGAAGGGGGAAGCTAGCATATGTAATGAAGACTTTTCATTCTGACAGAGAAGTACAGAAGTACTTGTGATGCTTAGGCATTTCACAAGAGAAGAGTTTTTTGCAATATGATGCCTCCTGTGGTGCAGTGAGGCATGAAGCAATATGAAAAGTAGACAGAACTGAAGAATGTGATATGAGGAAACACTACATCATAGGAAACATTCACAAGGGGAAGACAGCTGTTGTTATGAACTGTTAAAGCCAGCAGCAGGGTGTTCTTTTCTTTCAAGGTTTTAGAAGCCCGAGATGGCATTTCCTTCTATGTTCTTCCCTCTCTTGTCTGTCCTCTTCCCTTTCAAAGGAGGTCTGCTATGTCAGGCAGCTTTCATCGTGGCATGCAGTGAATCATGAGGGTTCTGCCTTTCATTGCCCTCTCTTTTGCCCTGCAGTTAAAGATTATCTGGGACTGGGCATCAGAGTACCA
The DNA here is from genome assembly GCA_004320125.1 of Scolopax mira. NCBI lineage: Eukaryota > Metazoa > Chordata > Aves > Charadriiformes > Scolopacidae > Scolopax > Scolopax mira. The sequence continues at coordinate 91,263 of BJBW01002292.1, read as the reverse complement.
AAGAAAAACTCTCATGCTTTAAAAAACACTGTGGGTAGGACTAAAGGGAAATGACAAGCAGACAATCTGAAAACCAACTGAAATGGTTGAAAATTGATATAGTTTGGAGGGGGATGCATTAATGGTTGTATGTCTGTTTCTATGGAAATGGCATTAGGGATATCTTCAACTTAGTACAATTATAAATTATATGAATATTAAGTTTAGACACGTCAGCCTCTGATCTTCAAGGATGAAGTAGGGGATGGGGATGACAAAGAAGAAAACAGAAGTACTGATAACATTGACTATTCTTGTTAGATATTAGTCCTTAGTTACATTCACATAATTCCCTTAACTTTAGTAGGTTTTTTTTACTGAAATCAATCTATATGTGTAATTAGCTAGGCATATGCTTTATTTTATATATATACATATACAAAAAATACATGTGTAGATTTCTACTCTGCTTTTTTTACAGGTTCGTAACAAAATAGCAGCCAAAAATTTTAATGCTAAAAAAACTTGATAGCTGTAGCATCCAGGCTGTATAATCTAAAAATGATTTGAATAATGATTTCCTGTGAAGATTAGTATACAAATTGTGGCCTTGATTTCTCTGCATGTCTTATACTGATGAACTCTTTTGACATTTCTGTCTGGTAGTTATTTCTGATGTAGATGAAACTAAGTGAAAGGATGTGCAAAGGATGTGTCCAGAGTGCATTGGTGTGCTTCTTGAGGTGAAGCACTTCAGAATAGCAAGAATACCTCTAAATTACATTTATATTCTAGATCTGGGAAACCTAATTTGGTCTATTGTCACTTACTTAACATACAGCATGGTTCAAAAGCAACTGACATAAAGGTCACATATAACAGACATAAAAATTCATGGTGTAATGGAGTTAGATTCTGACAAGCCCCTTTTCAGTCCAGTTACATATAATTGAAACTGACAAACATAACCCCAAAACCTCAAATCGACAGTCATATAATAATAATGCCATTGGGACTAATGTTTTCTCATGGATTTACCTTGTTGAAACATTTGTCAGTATTTAATCACCAGAAATGCTTCTTCATCATAGTGTTTTCATTACTGAAAATTCATTAGAAACCAGTATCTGCATTAATCTAGATATCACATAGAGGAAATACAAGTATTCTTAGCTGTATTCCAATTTTTCAAATACTGTTTATATCTCAAATTTGAAGGTTCAGAGCTATATCATTCTGGAAAATGAATGTTAAGGGGTTTTTTTTTGAGTTTTTCATTATGTTAGGGCCAGGAATCTCTTTCATTAAGAGCACCTTTATTATTATTATTATTATTATCTATTTTTAATTTAAAAGCATTTTATTAAGATATTGTAATACTGAATGTGAAAATAATTCTGTGATTACTTGCATTTAAAGACATAATATATGATCTCCAGCAAAGCAATGTCCTGATAGTTGCTAATTAAGGATCTTTTATTTTCTAGAAGAATGCTCTAGATAACTGTTTCAATAGCTTTGTTCTCTGTCATTATTACACAGCTTTTCTATTGCTTTCACACATTTGTTGGTATGTGCCAAGCAGAATCAAATTTAGCTGAAGGCTGGAGGAAAATAGAAGGAAAATACATTAGGTATGTGGATGATAATTTGGAGGGGGAAAAAAAAAAGTGTTGAAAATGCTTTGCTCATATTTTTGATTGCATGAGCTATGTGCCAAATTTTGTATATAACCATTATGCAAATGCAGATGTCAAAGTTTGCATCAACAAACAAAAGTTTTATATGCAAAATTACACCCAGATTTTTGTGTCCACCTTTTAATATTACACAAACAGCAGGCTATGTAGGAAAATTGACCCAACCAAGAGGAAAAGTTTGGGGCCCTTGTAAAAGCTGATATTATAATTCTGACCATTATCAGAAAGTATGCTGAAAAATACTCCACATATTTTCTGACATGAATAGAACATCAAGTCTTCACTCATCTTGCTGTGACACTTTTGATAATTACAAAGTTTTCCATCTATAAGAAGAATTATCTGTACAATACAAATTATTTCTAAATGTATCACTCCTCCCAACTCTTAATTATCACTAAATTTTAAATGTTTTATTTTTCAGTTATCATATTATTTCTTTTATAAAATTGCTATTATTTATAGGTAGCATATGTAGGTAGTTCTAACAAAGCTTTATACTTCACAGTTGGTTGACATCATATGTACTTACTAAACATTTTTTTTCCTGTGTTAGTCAGGCCTGCTGCAATGCACAGACATATGAATGCTCTATTGTTTTGAATAATGATTCTAAAAGTTCACCAAGTGTACCAGCAAAGATGTACTTTCTCTCTTAGATGTATACAGACATTTTTCTTTTTGCGTGGCTGTCTTAAAACATTCGTATTCACAGTCCCTTTACAAGTAAACCATTTCAAAATGAACAGAAAATCTGATCTCATTAAAACTATCAGACTGATGTTGAGTCAGGCTTTCCCGAGCTGTTCTAAGTAGTGGTAAATATATAGCTAGAAATGACACTGTTCTGAAGCAAAAGTGGAATGTGAATTCTTATTATATTCTAAAAAACATCAGTTAGGTACTGTAAGGTGTATACATTTTTGTGATTACAAATCATCATCTGTGATAGTGTTTCATTGTGGGAAGTGCATTTTACATTAATTTCAGGGTAAGTTCTTTATTTTGATCAGTGTGAGCTGATTAGAGTCATAGATCCGAAAATACTTTATTTGAAGTCTTTGTGAGTTTATTCATTACTCAATGTGGAGATTATCTAACTTTAATTATTTCCTTCTTAATTTAAATCTACACAGTTCCTTCTTATTTTAAATCTACATTACTTCAGTGCATAAAGTCATATTATCATATTAAAGTAGAATAGACTGTACTCAGTAGATCCGTTCTACAAATAATATTTTTTTTCCTTAATGAGACCTATTAACGTTAAACTAACCTTAAACCTTAACCTAACCATAAATTCAAGAGGTCTTAAATTTCTTTCAGAAGAAATTTAGAACCTTCAGAAAAAGGTTCCTCTTTTTAATTGTTATTGCATTTGTTCAAATCACAGAACAAACCATAAATGCCAAATATTAATAAAGACAACATTCTTGAGACTTCGGGAGTGTAACGACTTTGAATCACTATAGGTAATACACACCAAAATTTTAAGGTGTTTTTTTTCAGTAACAAAGCCACTTCAGTCAAAACACAGGAGAAGATATTCCTTTCAAGTTTTGAATTTTAAGCCAATAAAACACCTGTGGAAGTCACAATCTGTCTTTCACGTACTGAAAGTATATTATTATTTTTGCTGTCTAAAATCAAATTTCATAAAATCTGTGCAACAGACCTATTCTTGTTCTGCATTATGTACATTTAAAGTGTTCTCAAAATAGTATCTCAAGGAATCATCAGCACTGACATATACACAGTAAAATGCCTTCCCTGGTGTGTGAGATGGATTAAATTTGTGAAGACCCATTGTCCCTTGCATCTGTTGAAACAACTAGCTGTCAGTTACTATCGAGATTGGAGAAGAAAAAGCCCCTTGTTGATATAACTCCTCCTGTCTTTCTCACACACATGTATCCAAAAACATACCATATTGTCACAAAAAAAAACCAACCCACAAAACAGCTTTTTAAAAAATTTCTACAACTCTGGCCACTGCCATATGGAAAGATTGCTAGAACTCTGAAATTATTAGAGAAAAAACCCATTCTGAATATTTTTAACTATATTAGAATTACATGTTTCATGAATGGTGACATAAGTATCTATATTTCAAATATGTGGAACTACTTTAAAATGCATATGGTAGTCAGAAACTTTTAAATTAAATTTTGATTTTTCTTTTGATAATTTTATTGTACTTTCTATGCCAGTGCCTTGGTGCTGCAATCATAATGCTACCACCTGAGGTACCACATCCAAAATGATGTCTTGAAATATTTATGGTCTTGATTGAGACACTTCTGTGGGCAATAAGGGAACATAGTGAAACATTTTAACTTTTATATGGAATGACTATTTGATGATAGATTCTCAGATCAAATTTCAGAATGCTGACATTTAACATGTTCCCCTATGTAACCATAGCCATTTGCCATTTGCACTTCTATTGATGGTTTTGTCTAAAAAACCCCACCCTTTAATCAGTGGCATCAATTTACTTACCAGAATACTTAATTATCTAATGTTCAAACCACAAATTGAATAATGATTTAGGAATTTCATTATCCTAAAAGTATTTATAAATTGAATAGCAAAAATGACTGGCTGACCTGGATTTACAATAAAAAATGTAAATGTAGCAAATTCAGAGAAGTGGAAGTAGCAAGACAATATGCCATGAAGTCTTGAAAAGTTAAACTTACTATGGGAGTAGAAGAATCTTTTAAATTACAGCATCGTTTTTTAGTGGAAACATTTGTGATGAAAAGAGGAAATTATCATTAAAAAAACTATTCTGAAATAATAAAATAATCTGTACTAGTAGATCAGCTGCATTTGCATTAGTGTGTGTGTGACCCATTGAGTGAGAGGTTTTGATCTAAAAACTTCACGTGAATACTGCATATATTCTAGTAATTTTGTACTTACTAGCAGATGTGTAATGATTAGAATCAGAGATACCTCATTATTTTCTAAACAGGGTAGGTGATACATTGAAATATTATTCTAGAGAAGAAGAATACAGAATTATTTTTCAGTGACTGGGAAAGATGAATTTAATTACATCTTATTGACCTCTAATTCTTATGATTTTATGATCCTTTTCAGCTCAATGGAAACTTGCCTATTGAAGACTATAGGGTTCAGTACTTTAGACACAATTGGATAACTTTTTTATAATACTCCCTGCATTATTACATATAGATATATATATATCATTGCATTTTAGCCCCAATTCTATTTTCTCCATTTATCACAGAATCCTCCCATCCATATAATTCTTAGACATTATTTGCATCTGAAACCTACTTAAAAGTTTTTTTTCTTCTTTTTTTTTTTTTGGTTGGTTGGTTGGTTTTTGTAATTATTATTTTTACTCACACAATTTAGTCAGACTAATTTCAAGCAACTTCCATAAATGTACAATCTGTGAGGCTTGTTTTTTGTGTCATCTGGAAGCTAGAAAGCAGAGTTGCTAGATTCTGTTATCTTCCAGAGAATTAATCATCCTCCAATCTGCCTCTTTGAGAATGAATGCACAGCAGGGCATCCTGCTGATCCAGGGTGAATCAAATAATGTTTGCCTCAGTAATGCATGAAAATTTTAAAATTCAGAATTATCTAACTAAAAGTGGAAGCTGAATGTAAGTTTGCAGATGACACCAAGCTAGGTGGGAGTGTTGATCTGCTTGAGGGTTGGAAGGCTCTACAGAGATACCTGGAGAGATTGGATGAATAGGCCAAAGCCAATGGCATGAGGTTCAATAAGACCAATAATCACCAGAAACAATAGCCCTCCTAAAGCAGAAAACAAGATTTTGAATGGATAAAATCTTTATTTTCTTACCCAACAATCACATTTACTAGAAGTATTTAGTTTTGTATGGATCACTGTCTCTTTATAAGAATAAGAGTGTGTGTTCAGAAGTGTTTAGTTTCTTTTTCAGTTGATCATTTTCCAAGTACTTAATACATGACTTTGTGTCATTGCTTGATTCATCATTTGTTAATATCTTTACAAATCAGGAATAACTACTGCAAAGTATTACAGTGGCACAAAGCTGCAGTTCTCTAGGAGAGAAGGATTAGACTAGCTCTTGGTTCATTATGACGTAGTGAAAAGCTGAACCAAATAGTAACATCTATTGTTAGGATAACTTTGTCTATTCTAACAGATTACTAAAAATTACTTCTAGTAAATTCTATTATTACAGTAGTAACTTTTAAACCCTATATTTTTCACACTGTTCTCTAAACTCCGTGTTATTTCTATTACAATTTAGTGTTTCAATGATCTAAAAAACCCCCTCAATTCAGTTCACCTCCTGACAAAGTACCATAAGTACAGGAACAAGTACATGTACCGGTAAGATATATATTCAGAAAGACAGTGATTTACACTAAGATAATTTAAAAATAGTTAATTTAGGTGTTCTGAATGGAAGATCATATTTTTAAGGACTTGTTTTCCCAGATTCAGAAAAAAAATAAAATAGAACAGAACTTGTCAGTTGGACAGGACCTACAGTGAAGATCTAGTCTAACTGCCTGACCACTTCAAGGCAAACCAAAAGTTAAATCAAGTTATTAAAGTCATTGTGCAAATGCCTCTAAAACACAGGCAGGCATGGGGCATCAACCCTCTCTTTAGGAAGCCTGTTACAGTGTTTTACCACTCTCTCAGCAAAGTAATGACTTCTAATGGCAAGTTTAATGTCAAGAAACAGCTCTATTACCACATCGATGTTAACATAATGTACCGTGTGATTTTAATTTTTTTCTTAATTTCCTAAGTTTCATTGAATGACAACTTAAACTCAGAAAAATATTCTGTTTTATGAAGTACTATTACTGCTATGTGTTTCAACCACACATCACACATCACAGATCTTAATATTTAATGCTATACTATGCTTAATTGACCTTCATTTCCTGACATCCTGGTTGAGTTTACTCTCCCAAACCTTTAATCAGCATGCTGACAAGCAGGCACTTTATTCTCTTTCTCTCACTGTTTTTAAAGCCATTGTTGTTTTTAAATTAACTTTGTGTAATATTCTTGTGATCATGATTTTTTTTTTAATAGGAAAATTTTCCCATTGATTTTTGTTGTTGATATTAATTCAGTTTTGCTTTTTTATTTAATTAATCTAATTTGGCTAAAAATAAGAAACTAAGTCATACTTCTGGAATTTATTAGTAGTAATAGTACTGAATTCGGTAAAAAATAAGAATATCCAAGAATAAGAAACAATGTTGGGTACAGTATCAAGAACTGTTGTTATATCTCTCAGAAAATATTTTATATGTCAAACAAAAACAAAAAAAAAGACAATGCTTTGAGGTCTACTGACCTACCTACATTTGTATCATTAATACGACCATAAAAAGCACTTATAACCCAAAAGATCTAGCTATCTACATTAGGCTTATGTAAAATCTACATTAGGTTTATGTGCTGTTAGGTTAATGAGTTGTAACAATAAGGCTGGAAACAAATAAAATTTTACTTAATTAGTAAAGAAAGATCAAGCAAAGGAATATTTAACAAATATTGTAAGTAGAGGTTAAAACTACCTTAAAAAATAGCTGCATCTCTAAGTACAATGCAATTTTTCTCTTGTAATCTTCTTCAGAAATCTACATTTCACATTACATAGTCTTCCTCAGGCTTAGATAACAGTAAAAATGCAAAAACTTCTGCTGATCCTAAAAAAAATATATTATCTTTGCCTCAGAGGTACCCAGTGAACATTATGGTGAGAAAAAAAAAATTCTGTTAACATTTTTTTCCAATCAATTTACATGAGATTGCTAAACCAGCTAAATGCTGTGAAACAAGCTAAACTGGGGAAAACCAAGCCAACCTTACAAAGAAAATTATACTCTTATGGAAGAAAAAACATACTAACACAAAGTATATGACATATCCATTCTGAGGAAGAAATTTGAGATATTCAAAGGCATTTGAAGATTTTTAGTATATTATGTATGTATTCAAATGCTGCTCAGTATTGTAAAATAGTTACTATTTTTATACAGGTTTTTGTCTTTTTTTAATTAAATACAGAAGATTTTCTTTATTGGATGAGGCCAATAACTATCTTTCTATCATAAACTAGAGGACAGAATCTTTAAACTGCAAGAAATTTGAGTCTCTGATACAGAAATCTCAGAGGCTGAAAGAAAAATGTGGTTTTCTGTTTTAGCAGCAATCTACTTTGTCTTTACAACTGGATTTTTCCATAGGCTATATGGGGAAAAATAAGTAACATTTGCAAACTCAAAATGGGACAGAGTTTTAAATAATGTGTTTATATATAAATATTTCATCCAGAAATCTCCCATGGAATACACTAGTAAAAATTATAATCTTAGTAAGTCTAGCATACATATTTTGGGTGAGTAGGACAAAGTCAATGGAAATACAAGAGAATAGGTTGTACAATGATTTAATTTATAGCTCTAGAAGATAATATCTAACATGTCTAGGAAGTCATTTCAATAATTCTATTGTGGAGAAAAAAACCAACCCTCTATCAGCTTTCCTTGGGAAAACATATTAGACGTGGATACACATGAGGAAATTGATTTAAAGATCCATTTCATCCTCTGCTTCTGGGAGAAAGGGTCCTGCAAGAATACTACTGTATCTGGAAAATTGATATAAGGATTGTAGAAGACACAATGCCTTGCATTTGCTAAGATTGTGGAGTGGCAATGTGTCTCTGTATAGTTTCATCATACCTAGAGACAGAGTATATTTATAAATTCAGAATCAACAGGAAAAGCATAAGAAATTATTTCTTTACTGTTTGCCAACTAATTATCAGTACAACAGAACTGCATCTTCATCTCACTTGCATCTCTAGGTATAGACCACTATACCATTGTGTTATGAGCTGTATAAACTAATTGCTGCCCTGGAAGCTTGAAGGAGAAATGAAGAGATGGAGGGCAGATAAGACAATTAAAAAAACCAAGCCCAAATGAGACTAACAGTCATATTTCTTTTACAATTTCTAAAAATTTTGATTTATATAGGGCTTTAAAAAAGAACACTGTATTAGCACCATCAACAATCACAGGTTTCAGAACCCATGAAAACTAAATTTAATTTAGGTAATGGTGCAATTCTAATCCTAATGCTATTGTTTGGACTTCTTTGTGGAAAACAAACAAACAAAAAACAAAACACGAAAGAAAGAGAAAAACAAACAAAAGCCCTATATCCATTATTTACCTTTTTACACTGACAAATGAAAGCACAAAGGGGAAAGCAAGCCTAGTTTAAAGCCAACAATGAGAAAACTCAGCAATTTTTAGTTAATCACATCCATTCCTAATTTACAGAGTGGTCCAATTCAGGAATTAAGTAAAACTTCAGAACTATGTATAGAATTAATTTTGTCCAATGAAAAGGAGCCTTTAGGAAGTAATTATTTGCCTAATCCTTGCAGACTTACTTTTTTCTATAAGTCTTAAAAAAAGAATATGTTAAAGCATTGTTGGATTGGTTGGAAAAGCTACCTGACATTTTCTTTCACCTATATTTGTGTGATAAATACAAATTAATCCTCTGGTTCGCAGCCATAAAAGGAAAGGTTTATGAAAGAGCAACTGTAATTTAGCATAGAGAGTAAAATCAAATTAATAAATAAATAGATTATTTTCTCATGAAATATTTCTCTCTGAGTCAGCTTGGCAAACTTAGTATCAGTGTTTTTCTTTTAGTCTGTAGTTTTTGTCAGGATAACATTTATCAATAGACCACCCTCCAAAGAAGATGCAGATATTTTCTCTGCAGATGTTAAGGCTGATTAAAATTGTTAGTCACATAAAAATTCTTCCTGCAATTGGTGGAACCATAGTAATGACTCTCATACATAGTTTTGTGATGGCTTTAATAGGTTAAAACATAACAATCTGCAAGTTGATACAGGATGCAATATCCACTTGAAAGATCAGGTAAAAAATTGTGCAGCTTGTATGCACTGAGTTCCATGCTAAGCCAAACAGGCAGAGATGGACTATATTCTAAAAAAAATCATTAATAGAAATAGACCATTTGATATGAATTTATTTTGGAAATAGAAGAATGTTCTTGGGAAAGTTTAACCAGTATTTTCAATGTTTAGAATTTTGCTTTTAATTTACATGCAAAAAGAACTTGCATGAAACTTGTACTAGTGAAGTATGTCAGTTTTACTTTCTGTGATGCTTTTTATCTCAAAAAATGTTCATATAACTCATTCAGTGGATATGGCAATGTAATGCTATGCAGAGTGGAAAAATATGAAAAGTATTGGAAATAATCTTGACATTTAAGAAATGTATTAGATCTTAAACAGAAGCAGCAGCATTTTTAAAGTGTTAGGTAATACACTGTATTTAGTTTTAGGTAATGGGTTCTAAAATCTGCTCTTAGGTGAAAGAGTATTTTCATGCATGAGAAATAGGAGCTTTAGCTGTGTCTAGATCTTTTTCTCATCTAGATTTTTTTTCTTTATAATGCTTTTAAGGAGGTATTTTATCTATGGGTTTAGAAACTAGAAAAACTTATGGAACAATAGCTTAAAATGGTGACTTCAATAACAATAATTTATGTTCCATTGCACAGTCTAAATCTGGTGAAGATGTATCTTTGGTAATATCTTTTTTTAGATTAATATGTTATGAAGAATAACTCTTGAAAATAATATTTTCTTGTACTTAGAGCATTTCATTAGTACCTTAATACCTCATCTACACGAAGACAAGGTCATAACCCAACTGCAAAAAATCAGTTAGCAACTTCACTCATTTTTGTTAAACATTTATAATCTTTTATTCAAGGTTATATAAAAAAAAAATAAGCTTGCATATATAAAAAGAAAATATTTTGTCTAGAAAGTATACATTTTTTACTTTTTTGAACATGGTATATCTGAGCTCTTTAGGTGCATTTATGGATTTATCTTCTTAACATTAGACTTAATATTAGACTTTGAAGTACTAACTCAAATTGACTGTTATAGATTGTAAGTTTATAATTTGAGTTTTCTAAGTCTTCAACGCTTACACTTTGAATTCTATGTGATGCTATTAATATAGACAAGTTGCATATCACAGGACAGAAAACTCTTACATCCATGTATGGAACTGCAATCCATTTATGACTTGCAATCCAAGGCTTAATCACAAGACTACAATCTGCTAAAATTTACTATAAGTTATTTGCTGAATCAACCAATATTTTAATCACATAATTTATCATAATATCAGGGTAACCACTGAAATTTCCAGATGATTCTTTCCAGTTCAGGCTTTTTTAAAAATACATGTATTCTATTGTAATGAGTAGTTACTGAAAACAGTCTGAATGCAGTAATGACTAAACTTGTAAAAAGGTCAAACTATCTGCTAAATTGTTATAAATACAATAATTGCAAAAAATGGTTATTTAGAAAAAAACTCAGCAAAATTTTGTTAAAATTCAAGTGTGAAAAGATTGTTAGGAATTTGTATTTTTAATCATTAAGATATTGGAACTGTTTGTGGTAAATTCTTGTTCATCCTGACAGGTAGGTACAAACCAGACTATGGTACAAGAAACTGATATTATGTAGTTGTAAGAGCTTTGTTGGAGAAAGCGGATCAGAAGTTTTGCTCCAATTTCTAATGGCACATATTTTTTCCTTTTGATTTGGATCTGAAGGATCCCCCAAATTCAGTCTATAGCACAATAATGTGATATTGCTGTACAGCTTTGGTTTGGATTTTGTTATATAATAAATTATTGTTATATATATTAAATTATAATTATTTTATTATACCCAAACAGCAATATGAAACAGACCTTTAATTTTACAGTAATCAGACGAAAGGATGTTTTACAGATTGATCTCTCTCCCAGTTTTTACTACAGTATTGTCCCCTTATGTGCCAGAAACATGCAAGGAAATAAATCTCATAGGGATTACAATATATCATAGGTTACAATAGTTCATGTCTGTGTTTAAAGTGTTTCATTCCTTCTCCAAAATTTTGAACACTCTCATTTCTATGTCATTATACTGACTTTCTTATACAGAAGACTTTCTGCATCCATTTATGCAGAAGAACATGACATGTCTTCTTTATGCTCAGCATAAGTTTTTATAGAACCAGTAAAGCTATTGCTGTAGAAAATTCCTTTTCTGGGCTGAAAATTGGAAAGAAGGCTTGCTCCCCTTTCCACATGCAGGTGCAGAATTTTTCCATAAAATCTGGATATGCTGATTTGCATTTTCTCCATCAAAATACAAGCTATTCTTCAGGACAGCCACACTTGTTCAGACTGGGGGTCCATAATCCCACTATTCTGTACACAACAACAACTATAAATGAATGATTGAGAAGAGGAGGAACAAAGCAAGTACATCATATATACTCACCTAACAGAACCCTCCCTACCAAAATTATTTATAATCTCAGAAGACTTTTGAAGTCTGAGTTATTGATTTTTGAACTACTTAATTTGTCTCACTGGATTTCCCTTCAAAGAACAAATCCTAAAAAGCATTGTTCCTATGTGTTGAAATATACAATTGTACTACACGAATGTCAAATTCTGCTTTTCACATGTCTTGAAGGTGGAAAAACTCACCTTAGCTTCAGCTACAAATGTACAAGGTTGCTAAGTCTCTGCTCACATGCCATTATTCCTATTTTCCTCCTCTGAAAAATATCTAAGACTTTCCTTCTTGCAGTGATGAAAGTATAATCCTATGCAGTTCTGATCTTTGGAATCATTATTTAGTTTCTCTGTGTCATTTCACTTATTCTAGCTTTGAGGCCTCTTACCACTTTTAATACAAATATAAAAATTTGCTTTTTTTTTTCCATTTTGCTAAATACACAAACAAATAATAAAGGAAGTGAATGTATAAAATTGAAGAGGTGTTTAATGGAATTACTGTTATAGAAGATTCTGCCGAAAAGAAAAGCATAGAATTTAAATATTAAAAAAAAAAATGAAAAGGAATAGGCAAAAAATATTTTAGCTAATTTGAAAAAATACAGGCTATGAGTTTTATTAACAACACTAATAGATAACACAGTGTCAGCATAAAATAATAGTACTTGTTTGCATAATAGGATCTCTGTTCTAACTCCAGAATCTGAGTGCTGGCCTCTTAAATATGATATGTCTAGTTAGGTCAGTGATGAATTTGCTAAATCAGATTTTCAGATGGTATAAATTGCAGTAAAATTAGTAGTACCATGGTATGAATATTGATTTATTTCTGATGGAATGAAAATCCCATGAGTTTCCCTATGTTAGAAGGGACTTTATTTGGGATGAACGTGTAATGCTTTACTGTTGGGACCACTGATATTATATTTTTTTTTTTTCATCTGAAAATCCCTCTTCTGTAACTTTCTCCAATAATACAGTAATAGTGGAAATATATTTAATTCAATGCAATGCAATATACAGTATGATATTTTTATGTTTATAATATCTTTCAACATGGATTGGGGAGGATTATGAAGAGAGTTATGAAACACAAAAAAGACTGCAACACAGAAACAGTTTTAAATCTTTATCATGATATGCCAGAATAAATTAGGGGCTTCTCCTTTTTTATTTTTTTTTACTTTATGACACCAAAAACCTTAAAAAAAAAAGGCACGAAAACTTCAGAGTGAATCAGTGTAGATGTAATTACCTTGGCTGGAACCTATAAAAAACATCAGCTTTAACAACCTTGCTCTTTCCATGGGCTTTTAAAATGGTTATAATGTTTTAAGTTTATGGTTTCATTTGTCAAGCATTACATTCAACATACAATTTAGCACACTGAGGTAATACTGATATTTTAAGATCAGAGAGGACAATGCCACTAACAAATCATCAGAAGAAAAGTTGATATTGCCTACGGATTCAGAAGGGACAGGCTTTCTTACCTTGACACTAACAATCTAAAAGCAAAGGTTCGTACCTTAGGTCAGTGTCTTCTTACAGGCAGTGGAGAAAGAAAATACCTCCCCCAAATATCCGTTATTTGTAGAGGGAGATATATACAGAGGGAGCTAAGAGAACAATTATGAAAAAATGGGTAGCTTCAGATGTTTTAAGGTAAACACAATGAATTACAAACTCAATAAATGCTGAAAAAAAAGCACAGTTTTCATCTTGTATATGGCAGAAACAACAAAAAGTCAGAAGTAGAAAAGAATCCAGTAAAAATCTGCTGTTGATACATAGTGGAAGAGTTAAAAATTAACATTTTCCACTGTCCCATGCATTCCCAAGGGCTGCAGGAACTGATTTTAAATTGTTGTGATGCTTTAAAGGAGGTATGTACATGTATGCAAAACATCAGACCTGAGTTCAGGTAAAGTAAGACACCAGTGATAGCCTACAGAAAAAGCAGTTTGAGGAACTGGACAGAATATTGATCTTATTTTCTGTTAACCATCTTCTAATGATTAATCATTAAGAAGAAAATCTACTTCAGAGTCATGTAGACTTGTATTCATTACTTGCAGATACATTTTTTAATGGTCCAGTGACACTGGAGAGCCTTCTTGCAAGCTTAGTTTAACAACAAAGTATCCTCAGATTTTCTAGAGGAGAACCACCCTTATAGACAGGTATTTTTGTCACCTTCATATTCAATGAAGAGAAAAAACTTCTTTCTGCCAGAAGAGAGCTTAGTAGAGATTCAGTAACAGCTGGAGCCTTTTGGTTTTGCCAAAACATGTACTATAATAATAGATAATTATAATTATACTAAAATTTTACTGTTCCTTGATCTTGATGTGTCAATCTACCAGTCTGCTTTAAGCAGAAAGACTATAGTTCAGTAGATCTCAACTATATAGTTCAACTATAGATCTCAACTCAATAGATCCAACTGGATGTCTTAGCCCTTACATATATGATCTTGACTCAGTTAAATAATCAAAACCATGCTTACAAATATGCCTATGATGTGCCTTGCTGAATCAGAGACTGACTTTTTAATATGTTAGGAACACACTGCCATACAACTTGAAGCCCCCTCAGTCATTTTGTAATAAATGACAGAGTCCTTGCTGCCTCAGCTGTTCTTTATTTAATTCCCACTTACTTGCTCCAGGGCAGTCCGTTAGGAGTCACAGGATGCAATACATAACACAGAACCAGAAAAGAAATATTTTTTCTCATTTTATGACCACTGTACAATAAAATTAGCTAATTTTTCATCTTCTGTTATTCTTACACAAAAGAAAAAAAAATGCAATAAGACTCCCAAAGAGAAGAGATTAAAAATCATCTCATACTTCCAAAAGTAACTATTGCATTGTACAATAGTTTTGGATTGGTTTAATTTGGTTTGTAGGTAGTCAACATAAGAGACAGATATTAAATGGACCCATTTTAAAGAACTTTGTGAATGGATGTCAAGTGCCCATCATTGACTCTATCACTTTTCCTTCTCTGCAGAACAGGGGGAAAACACAATGGAAATCTTGCGGGTCAAGATAAGGACAGGGAGATTATTCACCAGTTACCATTAGAGGCAATCCAGATTTGATTTAGGGAAATAACTGAGTTTTGTAGAATCATACAATAGGTCAAGTTGGAAGGGACCTTAAAGATCATCTAGTTCCAACCCCCTCTGCTGTGGCCAGGAAATTCCACTAGACTAGGCTGCTCAAAGCCCCATCCTTGGGGCTTGAACATTTCCAGGGATGGGTCATCCCAATTTCCCTGGGCAACCTGTTCTGCTGTCTCACCATGCTCAGAGTAAATAATTTTTTTTATAACATCTAATCAAAATCTAGTCTCTTTCAGTTTCAAATCACTACCCCTCATCGTATCACTGCACTCCCTGATAAAGAGACCTTCTTCATCTCTCCTGTAGGTCCCCCCTTAGGTACTGGAAGGCTGCTATAAAGTCTCCCTGAGTCTTCTCTTCCCCAGGCTGAATAACCTTGGCTCCCCAACTCCAGATGAGTTTACTGCCAATTAATAATATTGCTGTCCTGCGTGGGCTCTCCGTGGGCTGCAGTTTCCTTCTGGGCACATCCACCTGATCTGGCATTGGGTCCCTATGGGCTGCAGTGTGGAAATCTGTGTCACCATGGTCTTTTCCATGGGCTGCAGGGAAAGCTCTGCTCTTCCTCCGGAAGGACATCTTCCTGCTCCTTCTTCTCTGGTCTTGGTGTCTGCAGGGTTGTTGCTCTCATATTTTCTCACTCTTCTCTTCCACATGCTGTTGCACAGTAGTTTTTAACATTTCTTAAATATGTTATCATAGAGGTGCTAGCAATGTCACTAATGGGCTCAGCTTTGTCCAGCAGCAGGTCTGAGTTGGAGTCATCTGAAACTGTCTCTGTCTGACATGGGGACAGTTTCTGGTGTCTTCTCACAGAATACATCCCTGCAGCCTCCCTGCTATCAAAACC
Organism: Scolopax mira; assembly: GCA_004320125.1. Lineage (NCBI taxonomy): Eukaryota > Metazoa > Chordata > Aves > Charadriiformes > Scolopacidae > Scolopax > Scolopax mira. The sequence continues at coordinate 75,163 of BJBW01002292.1, read as the reverse complement.
TTGCCATGTGAATCTGCTGCAAGCTTGGAGAAGGAGACAAGGAACTGCCCTTCTCCAACTACCATCCCTGTGGCCTAGCCTCAGTCCAACACCATGGAGAAAGGGGATAAACACCAAACAGGAGGTAAAAGAACTGCATATTTTCATAAGAAGAAATGAATATAGCTATAAATATATAAATATGCATCAAAGAATTCCAGCTCCACAGATTTTATTAGGAATAAAAATAAGTCCACCTGTTCTTATGAAAGAATCATAGAATAGTTTGGTTTGAAAGGGCCCTTTAAAAGACATCTAGTCCAACCCACCTTCAATAAGCAGGGACAACTTTAACTAGGTCAGGTTATTCAGAGCCCAGTATAACCCAACCTTGAATGTTTCCAGGCATGGGGCATCCACCATCTATCTTGGCAGCCTGTTACAGTGTTTTACCACCCTCATTGTAAAAATATATTTCCTTATATCTTATTTCCCTAGTCTAAATTTACCATCTTGTAGTTTAAAACCATTACCCCTTGCCCTATCACAACAGGCTTTGCTAAAAAGTTTGTCCCCATCTTTCCTGTAGTCCCCATTTAATTACTGAAAGGCCTCAATAAGGTGTGTGTCCTCCCCCTGAGCTTTCCCTTCTCAAGGTTAAACAACCCCAACTCTGCCAACCTCACAGGAGAGGTGCTCCCACTCTCTGATCATTTTTGTGAGCCTCTTCTGGACCTGTGACAACAGGTCCATGTCTTCCCTATGATGAAGGCTTCAGAGCCAGATGCAGTAGTCCAGGGAGGATCTCAACAAAGTGGAGTAGAGGGGCAGAATCACCTCCCTCGACTTTCTGGCCACGCTTCTTTTCATGTAGCCCAGGATAAGACTGGCCTTCTGAGCGCATTGTCAGCTCATATCCAGCTTTTTGGCCACCGGTACCACCAAGTCCTTCTCATCTCTCAGCTCTTAATAACTTCATCCCCTAGTCTGTATTGGTGCAGGTATATAGTATATACTTGACTGTATATAGTCAGGTGCAGGACCTTACACTTGGTCTTGTTGAACCTTGAGGTTCACAAGGGGTCACTTCCAGAGCTTGTCTAGGTTCCTCTGGATGGCATCCTGGCCCCCTTTATCAACTACAACTACATTTCATCAGCAAAGCTGCTCACAGTGGTCAGGACACAGTGTGCATTTAGCCCACTTTTTTTTTGTTTTCAACTGATATACTGGATGAGTTATCCAAACACTAGCTAGGGAGGGTTTTTTAATGTTTTAAATTAATATTATCCAAACATTGAAGGAAATGGATTTGTTTACTTAACATAAAAAAGCACTTAATCTCTGAATAATCACTCCTGTGTTTTTCTGTACATTAAATATCACAGCAAGTAATTTTGCAGAGCAGTTAAAAGTGAATCATTCAATCCAGTAGCTAAGTATTTCATTTGAAGCTGTATGACCTCAACTACCACTCTAAACCACTTTCCACCACTTACATAAAGAAGAGGTAATTGTTTTTTCCTTCCAAGTGTTCAGTCCATGCTGGAGAAATGAATAATGGAGTTAGCGATTTCCATGTTTTGAAAAGAGATGCCTTGAAAGAGATTTTTATAAAGGTACAAACTGCTGTTTTCTCCATGTAGATTAAAAAAAGGAAAAGTATTTTTCACAAGAGAAAATTAGCCAACTAAGTTCTCTGTTATAATGCTATATAAATACCTGTTAAAAGTACAAAACAGTCCTGTAAAGTACAAAAGACTCTTTTAAGGGCTGTAACGACCACATAATCAATAAAGCATAATTTGTACATTATTTTCATAATAGAGGCTTTCAGCAAAGAAGTTAGGTTGGTCAAGGTCAGACAGCATTTATGGTACATTCTTAAAATGAAAGCAAAGAAACCTAGTATAGTTTAACTTAACTCATTGATTAACTCACCTGAAAAAAAGACAGAAGAAACTTAAAACATCTTCCTTGAGTACACTGGGGATTTATAATCAAAAATACTGAAATTATTTAACAATTTGATACAAAAATGCAAATAGGCATGTGAAGTAATTTTTATTAAATGAGAAAAATGCACTCAATTTTATCTGTACGGGAAGTAAAGAATATTAAAATTGCAAAGGTGAAAAATCTTTGTAAGAACAATAATTCATATTATGAAATCATGTAAGGTCTCAGCAGAATTAATTACAGCAGAAAACAAGGAGATTTTCCTTTACAAATAGTTAAGCATATATATGAAAGAATCAAAATAAATTACCACGTTGAAAAAGCTAAATCTAATTCAGTTGTTCTGAGCCATAAGAGTTTTTGGCAGCATACTGCAATTCATGTTGGGACTACTGCTCTTCCTTCATATAAGCTATTAAATAAGTGATATGTAAAGATAAAGTATTGTCAAGGTAAAATCATATGGAATTTTAAGTTAAAAATAAGAAAGATAATTCCAAATCTTGAGATCTATTGGCATGCATGGAACCTTAGCAAAATATTGTGAGCAGTAACTAACCTTTATTTCTTATTCATTGTCGTAAATATTCTGCAATTTTCATGTTAAAGGAATATGGTGAAAGCATGTTCTGAACACATTATTGGTAGATAGGAAAGGAAACTATATATCTGAAATGAGGTTTACATAGTTGTAGTTTTGGTGGTGTGTCTGATGTACAGAGTTTTATAAGAGTTCAGTAACTGGTTTCTCAGATGGGAAAAATACAGGACAAAAAGCAACAAAAAACCCAGGCTGTTTTGCCCTAATAAAGCATAAGTTTTATTTTCAGCATTTTATATTCTTGTAATTATAGAATTAGATTATTTTCTCAATGGAATTTTGAAAAAAAGTTGTTGGTGGATTCCTGCTACCTAGTTTTAGTCACCTTGTTGAAGAGTCCAACTAGAATTGGACTGTCTAATCCATGCATCTAACTTGGACTTGCCAGATGGTCTGATCTGACTATCAGTATGTCTTAGGTTACTGAACCAGAGTGCTGATGGACCACAAAAAGTCATGTATGTTCAGCTTCCAGAAGTTTCAGAAACTGCTTCTGCACAGAAAATGAGAAAGAAAACCCACCAAATGTAGATCAACTATACTGTTATTACTCTAAAGATATATTTAATAATGTCACCTTAGATTTTCACCTAGATTTTCAAATGGGGACACGTATTGCTGTTTATTAATTAATACTGGAAGTACTAATTGGTAAAAAACTAACTTGGAAGTACTGGAAGATAATGCAAGTAGGCAAAAGCCTAAAAGCTACATTCAATAAAATATTTGGTATGAGATTCTTCTCTACAAGTCTGAGAAGTCTACAACGTCAATGTGACATGGTTATTCAGGCTCTTTTATTGTCAATGGAGGAAAACAGACTTTTAAAGGACACATTCATTTTACTTCAGGTGTCTACTGTAGGATGAAATTAATCACACTCAAAAACAGCCTCTTCTTTCCACCAACTTGTTTTGGCTGGTTGGCTTTTGTTTGGTTGTTTTTTTGCTTTTTTTTTTGTTTTGTTGTTGTTGGGGTCTGTGCATGTGTGTGTGGTTTTCTCCTTGTAGTAGTGATTCTGGGAATTTAAATATGCACCACCTTAATAGTCATCTAAATTATTTTGTGCTCAGTAGAGAGCTATGGGTAAATAAAAGGTGTAATTCATTCAGCAATTTAGTTTGCTTAACAGCTTTCTTTTCCTTCCCTTATGAGCTGGATGGCTACTCTACAGAAGGCATAAGCAAAGACTAAATTAGTTTCACAAGAACTCAGATTGCAAATCTGGGGGAGGGTGACAAAAAAAAAAAATCATTGTGATGCAGTGATACGTGTCTCAAACATCCTTAAAAATTTATGTCTTTAGAAATTAAATCTATCACAGTGCTAAGTACTAAAAAAAGTTCTTAAGAATACATGCTAAAGAACATTCTTGCTTTATCAGAACAGCAGACCTAAAATTGTACCTTTTTTTTTTTTTTGCTTTAAGTTCTGTAATTGTTGAGCTGAAGTTAAATATAATAAAATATATGTGAGGGGCTGATTACAGTGCATGGATTGCTGTGATATCTGCATAGATAAGTGATTTTTACTAGTGTTACATAAGGAGAGAATAAGAATTTGTAAGTAAAAATCAAACTGCAAAAAGACAAATTGTTCTGGCATCTTAAAATCCTATTCCTTGTTCTGCAAAGCTGTTCATTAAAGCATTTTTATTTTGATACAATCTCTTAAAAGAATTCTATATTATAGCTATCTATGTTTTAGTTTACTTTTGGCAGTTTAAATGTTCATGTAGTCATAACTTGGTATTATCATATATTACTGTTAGAACAGTCTAAAGAAACTAAGCATACAAGTATATATAATTTATCAGTGAGTTTTCAAATAGAATATATCTCTAGCTAAAATCAAACATCAGATTTCATTTCATTCACCAAATCCATTAACTTGGATTGAAGTTTAGTAGATCTGTTTTCTAGATTTTATTTGGGTCTTTGCCAGTCTCTTCTAAAATATTTCTATTGTTTTACAAGTATTGATTAAATCAGTTACATCACCAGGATTTCTCACATATTTCTCACATAACTCAATTACTGAGGGTTGGATAAGTGTGATGAACATCACATAGATCCTTTGATCAAAATTCTTTTGAATCTGTGTGTTCTTCAGTTCATGACAGCACATAAGAACATGTATTTTCTGTGAAAATAAACTTAAAGGATTAGTCATTGTATTATTGGAGACAGAAACCTGGGTGAATGCAACCAGCTCAAATTTAGGAGACCAAAAAAAAACAGTAACAAAGAATCTCATGTTGGGTAAGAGATCGAACTGATTAATAAACTTACTGTACTGTACCCCTACGTAACAGAATTTTACATGTGACTTATAGAAGATGAAAATTTAATTTCTGGGTTGGATTAATTTTATCTAATTTAGTACCCTAAATTGTATTCCTTCATTTTGGGAAAAAGAATCCAGGCCCAGCAGGCTTCCCTAAATAAATAAAATATTTACAGACCTTTAAAAATATTTGAAGTATATAGAACTTCATAGAGGATCATCACAATCTGTAGAATTTTATCCAGCCTTCTCCTTGTCTGTTGTTACCAGTTTCATTTAAATATGTGTGCTTTACTTTGAAATTTTGATGATACCTTTTGTTTATCACATGGTGCCAAGAACATAAAAGATCCTAGGTGAAAAAAATCCCCAAAATAAAATGACCCTTTTCTTTGTCAGTGAAAGCAATAGTTATTGCTCGATCATTGAAGGTGGCTTGGTTGGTCAGGCAGGACTTGCCCTTGGTAAAACTATGCTGGCTGTCTTGAATCACCTCCCTGTCCTCCATGTGCATTAGCATAGCTTCTAAGAGGATGTATTCCATGATCTGCTCAGGCATGGGTGCGAGGCTGACAGAGCAGTAATTCCCAGTGTCTTCATTTCTATCCTTTTTAAAAATGGGTGTAATATTTCCCTTTTTTCCAGTCACTGGGGTCTTTGCCTGACTGCCATGACTTTTCAGACATGATGGAGAGTGGCATGGCAACTATACTGGTCAATTCCCTCAGGGCCCTGGGATGCATCTCATGAGGTCCCATAGACATCTGTATGGTCTGGTTCTGCAGGGGGTCACGAATATGATCTTCTCCTACACTGGCAGAGACTTTGCTCCTCCGGTTCCTGTCTTGTGGTCCATCCACGTAGGAGGTGTGGGAAGAGAGTTTGCCAGTGAAGACTGAGGCTAAAAGGTTGTTGAGAACCTCAGCCTTCTCCTTGTCCATTGTTATCAGTTTACAAGCATTGTTCATCAATGTGGCATGATTTATTTGACCTTCCTTTTCTGGCTGACATACCTGAGGAAGTCCTTCCTATTATTCTTAACACCCCTTGCCAAGTTCAGCTCCAGCTACGCTTTGGCCTTTCTGACCCCATCCCCACACAACTGGGCAGTAGCCCTACACTCTTTCTAGGATACCTGTCCCTTCTTCCACTGCCTATGTATTTTTTTTTCTTCAGTTTGACCAGCAGGTCTCAACTCAGCCATGCAGGTCCCTTGCCTTCCTTTCCTGATGTCTTACACCTGTGGATAAGAGCTCTTGAGCAATATAGAATGTGTTCCTTAAATTATTTGACAGCTCTGTTCTGCTCCCTTGTCCCTGAGGGCAGTTTCCCAGGGGCTTTTGTTGACTAATTCCTTGAAGAGCTGGAATTTTGCTTTCAGGACCCTGACTTTACCCTTCACCTGACTCATATTCCGCAGGTCTGCAAACTCTACCAGTCCATGATCACTACAGCCCAGGCTGTCTCCAATCTTAACTTCACTAAAAGGGAACTGTGAGAAGTGGTATTACTATCCATTTCAATTTAAATTTATAATCCATTTAGTGTAAGCAATTTTGATTTTTTTTCAGGTTTATTTTTAAGGAAAATACCAGTCAGATTTATCTATTTTTTGCTTCATCATTTTTAACTTCATCAAGTAGCTTTTAGTCTCATAAAAATTATAAAATGTAAATCTATCAGATTATATTTTATTAGGATTTATATTGATTGATATTATATTTTAATTTTCTATCATCATACCACATACTACCTAATACAATATTTATTACAGCATTATAATTTGAAATATAAAGTATGTATTATATATGTAATATATATATCAAGCTTTATACATATACAGCATGATAAATTGAATTATATTTTATTATATTAAAATTATTATATTAAATATAATATTACACATTATATAATATTTATATAATATAGATACTATTATCTATAATATTATTCTATTCCAAGCTTTATTCTTATTTTCTGAAACTTCCCCAGTGTTTTGATATCAATAAAATTACAGTACTGTTTCAGAAAGATTTATCCACCAATCCTTTTAATACTTTTGCTGTATTTTTGTTTGTTTGTTTGTTTTTTAATTGCAATATTAACTATTTTTCTGTTTTGTTTTCACCAGCCTTCTATCAGATCTGTCTCAGAATAAAAACTTCTTTGGTATTTGATGTGCATATGAGGTCAATGCACTCACCTTAACACATAATGCAAGTTCACAGCATCACATCAGAATTTACAACACTGGCATCAAGAGTTAATAAAACAATCAAACATATAAATTCAATTTTATATTCTGATTTTTTATGCGTTTCTTCAAAATGTCAAACAAAAAAAATGATAAAACACTTTTTAAAAAATCTGGTTATGTTTTTCTACTATGACCAGTGATTATATTTCTAAACAGATTCTTGTTTAGTACACAATTTTCATCTGAATGATGAGTACGTACTGGTTTTGGTTTTTTTTCTTGATTAAGATATCATAGATGAATTAATGACAGACTTGTTTACCTACTCAGCTTGCAAATTTACAGACATTAGAAAAGTTGTTAAGAAAAGGGTAAGATACATGGACAGCTTGTCCTGATGCAGCTGTAATCAATGGCAGGTGACAGGGTAAATCAGGTATGCTCTTGCTTTTATGAATGTATTTTATTTTCAAGCGCACATCTTTTTAAAATATCTGGGTCTGACATAAGGCCTTTTTTATTTCCAGCATGTTAATAGCAGGATTTATGTTGTGCATTGGCTAGCATAAATAATTTTCCTATTTGAGTTGCTTGTCTTCTCCACAACAGTGACTATACAGCATCTATACATAGTGGTACAAAATCCAGTCAGCTATTAACTCAAGGAAAGAACCACTGGGTCAAAATAAAACTTACTGTTACCATCATAACAGAGATTAATTGATTTGTTTTGTCTCACAACTTTTTTTCTGAAGGTTTAAATTAATATGTAAAACAGACGAGTTCCTAAAAACATTTTCAAACATTTAACAAAATGTTCACATTTTCAAAAACTATATATTAAAATATACAAAATTATTTTTTCCTAATCCAAACTTTAAAAATTGTCTTTCTCTGAAAGTCGTTTTACAGAAATTACTTTTCTGAAATGTCTCTGATGTTTAATTCCAAGCATGGGCCAAAACAGTTTCTTTGACTGGACTCCTATAATCTTATCAACATTGTACAGCTCACACACAGACTGAAACTGCTTTAATGTCTACAGTATACACAAATAGCCCAACACCCTTATCCCATTCCTTTCTGGCTCCACCAGTGCAAAATATATCCATATGAACAATGTGGATTATGGGTGCCCCCAAGGCCAGATTGAACAAACCCCAGACTTTCCACCATTCCTCACAGGGCAAGTGCTCTGGCCCTGACCATCCTGGTGGCCTCCTCTGGAGCTGCCCACTTTATTAACATGTTTCATGTATTGCAAACCCCAGAACTGGATGAAGACATGGTTTGCTGACTGCCAAATAAGAGAGGATAATCACTGATCAACTGTCTGTGCTCTTTTTAATACAACACCAATGTTGTTAGCCTTCATTGCTGTCAGGCCACACTTACGACCTTCTTTGAGCCTGCTGTTCCCAGGAGTCTCCAAGTAGAATCATAGAAATGTCTAGGTTGGAAGGGACCTTTACAACCACCTAATCCAACCATCAACCTAACTCTGGTTAAAAAAATATATCACTAAACCGTGTCACTAAACACTATGTCTAACCATCTTTTAAATAGCTCCAGGAATGATGCCTCAGCCACTTCTCTGGGCAGTCCATTCAAATGCTTAATAACCCTTTCAGTGTAAAAACTTTCCCTAATATCCAATCTAAACCTCCCCTAATGCAACTTCAGGCCATTTCCTCTTGTCCTATCTCCTGGGACTTGGGAGAAGAGACCTACTCCCACCTTTCTACAACCTCCTTTCAGGTAGCTGTAGATATGTCTCTCCTCAACCTCCTTTTCACTAGGCTGAACACCCCCAGCTCCCTCAGCCTCTCCTCATAAGACTTATTTCCAGGCCTCCCACCAGCTTCATTGCTCTTCTCTGGACCCGCTCCAGCACCTCCACCACCTAACCTTTTTGTGGTTAGGGGCCCAAAACTGGACACAGTACTTGAGGTGGGGCCTGACCAGTTGGCAGTGTTTTTTCTCTGCAGAAAGTACTTTTCTGCAGAGCTGAGTCTCACGCATTAAATGCCCAGCCCAAATATTGCACAACTTTTCTTCCAGTTGCCTTTGTCCTTTTTGAATTTCAAAAGGTTCCCATGGCCCATTCCTCTGTCTAAGTCTCTCTGGATGACAGTCAGCTGCACTTCCAGAGTGTCATCATCCACAAATCTGATGTTGGTTCTTCTTGTCTTCTCCTCCAGCCCCTTCATAAACAGGAACTAAAAGAGGATATGCACCGGTATAGACCCCCAAGGAATTCCATTTGTAACCAGCCTCCACTGACCTCTATCCTTTGAACCCAGCGATACAGACAGTTTTTCACTCATCTGGGCCATACAAATTGGATGCAAGGATGGCATGAGAGACCATAACAATAGGCTTGCTAAAGTTAAAGTAGAAAAATTATGTTGTGCTTCTCTCATGCACAGATCTGGACACTTAATCACAGAAGGCAATCAGGCTTGTTGTACATGACAATAAATCCATGCTGGATATTCCCAATCACCTTCTTCCCATTCATGTGGTACAAAATGGCTTCCACAAAGTCTTGCTGCATTATTTTCCAGGGACAAAATTGAGAGTGACTAGCTTGTGGTACAGCAAATTATTCGGTTAAAAATAGAACTGTACTCTAAAATGTTTGTGCTGCTATATTTTGCAATGCAGCAGAATTTTGACTGAACTCTAATTCATTTATGTGATCCTGGATGACTTCTGGGGGACAAAACTGCATTTTCTTAATTCCATAGAGAGCATAGGAAAGAACTTCTGCATTAAACTGAGGAAACCCATTTGTGAAATTCTAAAAAAAAGGGATAAAACCATATTATGCTAGATAGACTAAGCATAGTTAACAAAACAAAAACACAATCAGATTCTAAAACTGTCATAGTAAGATTAGTTTTACCAAGTAATGAGTCTGTTTTAATATCAGGAACAGTGTCAGTAAGCTAGATATGTACAACTTTAACATTTGAATGGGAATACAGATCACTAAAGTATTATTGAAATGCATTATAACCTTCTTAAAAGAAGCAGCCACCATCTTTTTTTTGTATGCTTTTTATAATACATTTCTATTTTATATGCAAAGAATTCGTAATGAAACATTTATCTTCGTGTGATCACACTTCTAAACATCAGAGACGTGAAAAAGATGGGCTTAGCAGGATTTGAAAACTATACTTACACAATAACTATGGGCATACATTTAATTAGGAAAAGACCTATTCTGATTTAAAACAGCAATGTCATATTCAGAAGCAGAAATTCAAAAGTCCTTTAGCCATAAAAAAATGAATATAGATTGGATCAATAGATCTTCTTCCTGTAGTTAGCTGAGATTGCTGACTATAATACATTGTGCTGGATTTATGTTTTACAAAATAGAAACACTAATACAAATTTAAAAAGAAAAATGTCTGAAAACAGTCTCTTTCTCCAATTTAAAAGAAACCAGAAACCCTCTAGTGAATAAAGACTGTCCTCACAGAGGTGATGACTCTGGCTAGTGTAGAAAGCTGATCAGTCACACCAAGAGTCTGACAAATCTTTTTTCATGTAGCATTTGAGTACAAATGAGCTGATGCATAACGTAACAAATTACTTTCAACTCGCTGATGTATATATACCAGATTTGGAAAAAAATAAATCATCTTCATCTACTCACACCAAGCTGGCTCATCAAAATCCCACAGAAGTTCAGGGAGAAGTAGCTGAGGAAGGGATCTCTTTCGATATAGCAGAGAGCAAACCTTTAGTTCTGGGTACACGTAGGCTGATCTCCCAGCTACTTGAGTTCCTCTGTTCCATTGTGTAAAGTATTCCCCCAAGTTATCTTTCTTCTCCAAAATAGATTACATTCTTGTTTACTTACCTTTACCAGTTTTAGTTCTTTAAATCTTTTCTCCCCTCAAGACCGAAATATTATCTACTTAGACAGTAGCATTAATAGCATAACTTTGGAGATACCTCTCTCTGACTCTCATACCAACACAGATTTAAAGGAACTTTTCTTAATGCAAGTTTGTAAGTCCTCTGTAATGCTGCTAGTAAAACCATAAATTTTTTTTTTTCTTGACAAATATGAGGTCAACTTCAAAATTCCCAAGTTTCATGGACTTTTCCTATATTTCTATAACGTTCTACATTTTTATTCAATTTTTAATATCACTTATTTGGCATTGAACAGACTTGTAAAGCTGATTGCAAATTCAACACAAGTATAAATAATTGTTTGTTTAGAGCTACTGTTCCATTCATTTTCTGCTGCAGTGTTATCAATTATTGCTATTAAGAAAACCTTTAAAGTAAGCATTCTTGCCATCCTCTTCTTTCCCCATGCTGCTCACACTCTGCTGGTGTTTGGGAAATATTGTTTCTCTTTCTGTCTGAACAGTTTTTCATCTACTACTGCAGTAGGAGCAATGTTATTTGGCATTCTCTACAGACTCAGACTTTGATGACTGGATATAGTTTCTTAAACATAGTATCCTAGTTTTCTTGTTTTAGTCCCACCAGGAGTCCCAAGACATCACCATAAAGTTGATAAAATGACCTGAAATCTTTGCAGAAAATTAGCTGTCTGGAGTGGCAGAGGGAAGTGAGTTGGGATACCTTAAAGTACCTAAAACTATATTATGTTCCTATGTATATGCTGCTGAATAATATCTTAAGCTCTCCATATCTTTCTTCCTTTCCTGGATTATTTTGGATTTCAAATTGTTAAAGACAATTTGATCTCCATAAACTTAATTATGCAGTGGATGATTTCCTTGCTTGGAAAATACTGATCAGGATTATATTCTGATTTTTTATTTCAACAGTTATATACTCTATTATTCTGCCAAATTTATAGGGTTAGTTCTTTTGGATAACTTAACGACTTTTGTCAATTTATTTGACTCTCTTTAAAGTGCAATATAATGTAATGGGTGTTAAGGGATTGCCCTGGTTTCATTTGGGAAAGAGCTAATTTTCTTTCTAGTGATTGCTGTGAAAGGAATGTCAATAATACCTATTGTTTTAAGTCCTTGAAAAGTGATGCTTACATTATTCAAGAACTTTTTTTCAGCTTCCCATAGAAGAATAGACAGAATGATGGAATGCCCAATAAAATATTCCATACGATAGACATCATACTCAGTATGTAAATGGGGGTTGGCCAGAGGGCAGCAATCTGTGATCACTGCTTGGTACAGTGCCAATTCACTGGGTGGTAAACGTGACCCTTAGTGTTATTATTATTTTTATTATAATAACTATAATAATAATAACTATAACAACAATAATAACTACAATAATAATAATATAGAACTGTATAATATATTATATATTGTATTATATATAATATATAATTATAATAATACTATTATTATTGTTATTTTATTTTTTTTGTTATTATTTCTATTAAAGTGTTTTTATCTCACCCCATGAGTGCTTTTTTTCCCTCCTTTTCCCCTCCGTCAAGGTCTTTTCGGCTCCTTGTACAGCCCCACCAGTGAGTAGGCTGGGAGTGCACAAAAAGTCAGGAGGAGACACAGCCTGAACAGCTGACCCAAACTGACCAAAGGAATATTCCATACCATGTGATGTCATGCTCAGTATATAAAGTTGAGGGAAGAAGAAAGAGGGGAACATTTGGATTTACAGTGTTTTGTCTTCCTAAGTAACCATTGTGCATGATGGAGCCATGCTTTCCTGTAGATGGCTGAATACCTGCCTGTCATACCCATACTTGTCAATGGGAAGCAGTGAATGATTTCCTTGTTTTGCTTTGCTTACATGCATGGCTTTTGCTTTACTTATTAAACTGCTTTTAAGCTCACCCACGGGTATTCCTTATTTCTCCTGATTCTTTTCGCCATACTACTGGGGGTGGGAGGGAAGAAGTGAGTGACTGACTGCATGGTCCTAGTTGCTGTCTGGGCTTAAATCATGGCAACCTTGCACTTGGTCTGGTTGAACTTCATAAGGTTTGCACAAGCTCACTTCTCAAGCCTGCCCAGGTTCCTCTGAATGGCATCCCTTCCCTCCATTGTACCACAGAGCTTGATGTTGTCATTAAACTTGGTAAGGATGCACTCAATCCCACTGTCTATATCATTGACAAAGATGTTAAACAGCACTGGTCTCAATACTGACCCTTAAGGAACACCACTCATCACTGCTCTCCACTTGGACATTTAGCCATTGACGTCAACTCTTTGAGTGTGACCATCCAGCCAATTGCTTATCCACTGCTTGGTGTATCTGTCAAATCTAAGTCTCCCAAATTTAGAAGATTTATAGGACACATCAGATAAAAGCCTAGATAACCTCTTGGAGTGCAGAGGCAGTAGGTCACTAGTGCAGCAAACACACAATGCTCTCCAGGTTCACAAGCATATACACATTCATGGATCTCTGAAAACTGGCGCAATCCCTCTGCCCACTTGATAACCCTGCCAAGCCTTGGCATCCTACTTGCTGGTTCATCCAGCTTGAGGTTTGCCAGAAGACACACAACCAACACCACCCTCTCACCCACTCCCAACTCCTCAACCCCATGCACATTGGTTTGTAGAAGATATAAACACTTGCCCCCAGCAGACAGCACTAGGCACACAAGCTGTAACCCACAGTCCCCACTCCAGCCACCAGCACTGAGCTTCTTGCTTGCCTCAATAATCCCCAGTCCCCACGGTAGTTGGTTTTCACTGTACACACCATTCCCACCTCAGTGGCTAAGGCTGAGAACCCACTCACTCCAGCAACTGTCAGTGAGGCTGTCACTCATTCCAGTTACTGGCACTAGCGACTGGGGGCACCTACATCTCTGATGTGACTCCAGCAGCTGGCACCAAATCCACTAATTCTGGTCATGCCAGTAGCTGGCATTGAGTCCTTGCAGCACTCACACACATTGGATAGAGAGAGAGATTACACAGAGACATAATTAAGAACAGATTTAATAAGATCGGACATACAGAATCACAGAATGATATGGAGTTGGAAGGGACCTCGGGAGATCACCTAATCCAACCTCCCTGCCAAAGCAGGCTGTACTACAGCAGGTTGCACAGGAATGTGTCCAGGAGGGTTTTGAATGTCTCCAGAGATGGAGACTCCACCACCTCTCTGGACAGCCTGTTTCAGTGCTCTGACACCTTCAAAGTAAAGAAGTTCATCCTGCTGTTTAAATGTAACTTCTTATGTTCAAGTTTGTGCCCATTTCCTCTTGTCCTGTCACTGGGCACCAATGAAAAAATACTGTTCCCTTCCTCTTGACACTCAACCTTTAAGTATTTATAGGCGTTGGTCAGATTCCCCCTCAGCCTTCTCTTCTCGAGACTAAAAAGCTGTAAGTTCCTCAGCCTCTACTTGTAAGAGAGATGCCTCAGGCCCCTAATCATCTTTGTAGCCCTCTGCTGTACCCTCTCCAGAAGTTCCCTGTCCTTCTTGAACTGGGGAGCCCAGAACTAGACACACTACTCCAGATAGGGCCTCACCAGGGTAGAGTAGTGGGGGAGGATAACTTCACTCAGCCTGCTGGTCACAGTCTTCCTGATGCACCCCAAGATGCCATTAGTCTTCTTGGCCACAAGACTGCATTGCTGGCTCATGGTCATCCTGTTATCCACCAGGACTTCCAGGTCCTTCTCCTCAGAGCTGCTCTCCATCAGGTCAGCCCCCAACCTATCCTGGTGCATGGGGTTATTCCTCCCCAGATGCAGCACCCTACATATGCCCTTGTTGAATTTCATCAGGTTCCTCTCTGCCCAACTCTCCAGCCTGTCCAGGTCTCGCTGTATGGTGGCACAGCCTTCTGGTGCATCAGCCACCCCTCCGAGTTTTGTGTTATCAGCAAACTTACTGATGGTACATTCCATCCCTTCATCTAGGTCATTGACAAATATATTGAAGAGGACTAGACCCAGTACTGATCCCTGGGGGACTCCACTTGTTACAGACCTCCAACTAGATTCTGTGCCACTGATCACTGGCCCTCTGAGCTCTGTCTTTAAGACAGAGTTCAATTCACCTCACTGTCCATTCCTCTAATACACACTTTTAATCTTACCTATGATGATGCTGTGGGAGACTGGGTCAAACGTCTTGCTGAAGTCAAGGTAGACAACATCCACTACCCTCCCCTCATCTATCCAACCAGTCATGCCATCTTAGAAGGCTATCAGGTTAGTCAGACATGACTTTCCCTTGGTGAATCCATGTGGACTTTTTCTGATAGCTTTCTTTTCCTCCAGATGCTTTGAGGTGATGCCCAGAATGAGTCATTACATCATCTTTGCAGGGATGGAGGTGAGGCTGACCTGTCTGCAGTTTTCTGAGTCCTCCTTCTTGCTCTTTTTGAAGAATAGAGTGACACTGGCTTTATTCCAGCCCTTGGGCCCCTTGCCTGTTTTCCAGGCAAAAGATGATGGAGAGTGGCCCAGCAATGACTTCTGCCAGATCCCTCAGCACTCACGGGTGCATCCCATCAGGAGTCATGGACTTGCAGATATCCAGTGTACTTAAGTGTTGCCTAACTTGGTCTTCCTCAACTAAGGGGAAGTCTTGTTTCATCCACACTTTCTCTGTTTCCTCCGAAGTGGGAAATACACCATTTTGTTTGTTGCCTTGCCCCTTTCCTTATCAATTTGACAGGGTCATTGATCAGATAATACAGATCCCCCCCCACATTCTTACACTTTACAAACCCTTCTGAATCATTGTAAGTGACCAGGTTTGCTTCTTGTCATTGGGCAAATATGCTCTACAGAACCCTGCAGCACATGAAGCCCTGAAGGGGACTCCAACTGCTATAAATAGCAGAAAATGGGATTTATTTTCATTAAGCTCCTTGGCAGTGTGCCAAAGATGCCTTTTAAAAAAATCCAGCAGGACTACAGCTATTTTCCTAGATTTAGCTAAAATGAATCTTCCCCTGCAAATTTTTAAAGAGAACTCCCATATACCCTTTGATCATATCTGAAACTTCTTCAGTTAGGCAAAAAAGGAACCTAAAATTTAAAAATAACTTCACTGCCTCAGTTCAATACATTGGAACACATTCTCTGCCTCTACATGCTATAATGCAAGTAGGATTATTCCTATTTTTGCATATTCTCTCCAAAGGAGAGAATTTGTTTCAATGGAGCAAGCAGCAGTTTAAAAAAAAACCAAAACAATTATCTGCAGTTATTAAGAGTACAGCTACTTTGCAGTTTAACATAGCTTAAATACAAAGTTAACCTGGACATGCTATGACTGAATCCAGTTATTCACAGAATACAAGTTAAAGCCATCCTAAGAACTTATTCCTTTATAAATGTTGTTACATCATATTTATGTTTCTGTTTAGTTTAATTGTGGGGTAGAAGTTACTTAAGGAAATGATTCTGAGACTATTAAGCTGTAATAAGATAAAGAAAATATTTTCTCATTTTTACAGAATAATAAAAAGATATGACTTATATTGTATTACCAACTACCAGTCACAATTAGGTTTCTAAACTAGATCCAGGTTAACAATTTATAAGGAGTGATAACAAGACTTCTCATTCATACAGTGCCATTATATTAATTTAAAAAATAAAAAGTCCTAGAAAACTAGGACTCACTGCATCTCTGGAAAGTAACTACTAATCCTCTTTATGGATTAGTAGTATATTACTATATAGAAAAGTTAAGTGACTTGCCTAAGGATATACAGTCAGTAGCATAAGTAACATTAATTCCGTTTCTAGTCTGCAGCCATGATAGACTGCTGTCTTCCTCTCCCCATAGAAAGTTACTCTTTGAACAAAATTCCATCTTATTTGTATTTTGAATTCTCAGGATAGTTCAAACACTGAAAACCAGGAACTCTCGCTACATCCATACTACTAAAAAAAAGAATATCAAGAAGATCTGGAGCCTGACTGCCCACTCTACTTAATTGTTATCTTAATAGCAATTAACTCTGGAGTCTGGTTACACACTTTGCTTAATTGAGCCTCTACAGCTTGGTCATTCCAACATAAATCTGAAGTAGTATGGTTGCCAACCATGCTTCACCACTTCACCTTTGGGCCTTTTTTTCTATTTAGCAATGTAGTCATAGATTTTGAATTAAAACCTGATTCTAGTAAATTTAGTACTAAAAATTACATAGATCCTATGTGAGTACAGTCAAGAGTTTGCATGATACTGCTGTTAAAAGCTGCATCCAAATGTAGCAAAAGTGTTTGCGATGTATTCCTGTATACAGTTGCTTATAATCTTACTGAGGAAAAACTAGTGAGAGCCCAATAGTAAAGAAGTACTAGACTGGATCTGAAGTAATTTCTAATAATCATTGGATCCTGCAAAAAATGTTTTTGAATCTTGTCGTAGAATTGTTTGTGCAGCAATGTTTTTTGATTGCATTATGAAATGTAAAATGAAGACTTGTGCTGGACATAAGACAGAGAGCTCATAAACAGCCTGAAAAGAGTGGCAAGACTCTGATTTAATGTATATTGGATTAAGACCATAAAAAGGAGGGGGGGGGGGGGGAAGTGGAAGATTTGCAAAGCAACAGGGTATGATTATGTCTAATTTGATACTTTTCAGTACCTAGCCAGCCAATAATTTGTTGTTAAACTAAAACATACTAGAAAGACATCCAATATTGTTTTAAAGATTGCAAGTCATGGAAAAAATCCCATGCCTTTAGGATTTCTATTCTAGCATTAATTGCTTTCAAACAAAAGGTTTACATTTTATTCCTAGTACAAGCTCTACTTACTTCATCTGGAGGCCATTATATTTTCTAATGCTTTCCCTGCTAATTAAAAAAGATCCTTCTACCTTCAACAGACACCTCATTGTACAGAGGTCTATCCTACATACTATAAATAGATCCTCTAACTATTCTATATATAGTGCACATTATATATCAATTTTTTCAAGCTTCTTTTTGATAAGAAGATAATGCTTCTATTTTTAGGCCCGCACAACTGTGTTTAATTTTTTACAGCTTTCTTACAATACAGACATATGGTACTCAAATAATTAGTTAATCGATGCTATATATCATTTCTCTGCTTTTAAGCAGAGAAATTTTAAGAGAAAAAGTATTTCTCTTTTTATTAGGAAAATAACATATTTGATATTTTTGCCAGAGAAAACTCACTGTAGGCTCATGTTAGTCTGGTGATGAACAATGATTCAACATCCTAATCATCTGACCAGAATTAATGATTTTCCAGGTTATCTATGCACTCTTCATGAACACATATAGATTTTTGCCAGACAATGTGAGACACTGATACTTACTAATTTGTTTTCCATTTTAATCATAAATTGACATTACCAGATCAGTAAAAAAAGCCTTATGCAAGAGAAATCACATATTTCACATATATAATTGAAATGGATAGATATAAAAAAAAATATTTCAAAGCATAAATCAGTTTCTAACTGGTGGGATTATAAAGAAATTTTCCCTATGAGTAAATTACTCTGTAATTGCCTAATCTGGGATTTGTATACAGCTGGTACCAGCTAGAGGCAGGAAACAAAGTGAGAAAACAATGTATCAGCTAATTAGTATTCCAGTTTTATGAAATGATATGCCAAAATTTAACTAGAAGAGGGAAGTTAATCAGAGTCCTCCTGCGACTTTACAAGTAGACAGGCATTTTGCTGTCTGAGCCTGCTCTGCAAGTCAGAAGCAGATCCAGTGTCCTAAAAGAACATGTTCTTTTCATGGCAGGCCAGGACTTCAGCATGTAACAGCATAGTTACCTCTACGTTACTTTTAATATAAATAAAATTGAATATTGACAGTACTTATTTTCTCTTCTGGGTAAATGGAATCAGAGCAATAACATCCTTTTTTTCTTGCAGAGTTTAAAATGTCTGTTTTAACTGATCACTGTAATCATGGTGTCCATATTTGCATTTTATCTTTTGATCTACTGGAATTCTTTAGCAGCATTTTATACAGCAGGAGTAATTTGGAAAGTCTAATCAATTCATGGTGTGTTACAAAACAAGTATTTCTTTTCTAAAGATTTTATTTGACATCTTCAAAGAGTAATATATATTTTCTTGGCTAGCTTTCATTAGCTAAATTTTGACAGCTTGAAAAAAGTTTCTGAAGAAAGTGCATCTGTTTTGACTACAGACTTATATTGGAATTGGAGTTGTTCCTAATTCTGTTGGTACTGTTTTAAAAAAAAAGTCTAATCTAATCTTCAAAACAAATGGTATTATTTATTAAAATATATATCAATGCACATTTATCTATCTTTTTGCCATACCATTTCAGAATCTGCATGTGCAGAGTAGTTAACAGACACTGAGACACTAGCCTAGGATTGTTCAAAAGTCTGGTGAATTTCTAAATTCTCATTATGCTCATCCACAGTGCCCTTCTGTACTGACTAAATCTGATTTCAAGGAGGATCACATGCAATTATATCTCTTGTCAGCTGCATAGTGTGACATTTGCATATTGTATTTGCTTAAATTTTGGTGTCAAAACGTACATATTCATAGGTGAACTGCTTATCAAAATGCCTAATACAGTCAAAGGTAAAAGGATTTATTTGTTGCAATTGCAAACTGAGACACTCTAATATGCAAGACTGTTGGATAAAAACATTCCCAGATTTCTATGGGTGGTGGGTTGTCTGTGGCCTGTGTTGCAAGTCTGGGCCAGGTTGACCTATGAAAAGACAACAGATGTTCTCCCCTACCTCTTGCTCCGGAGGAAGAAGAGGAAGATAAAGAGATTTATGAGTTTAGAAAAAACTCAACTACTTCAGTGAAATAGTAATAATAAAATAAAAAAGGAAATAGATACAATGTATACAAAACCGTATTGAACTCCCAGAGAGATGTCATCAGCAGGCACTTGGGAAGTTCTAGATTGGACTCAGTGACAAATGGGAACTGGATTCCCGAACTTGGATAAGGATCAGGTAGACAAACTGATGAGGTCCTCATCTGAACCACTGAAAAAGCAACTCTTAAAAAAGAGGATACCTTTTTGACCCCTCAGCTTTTATACTGACCATGGCAAGTGGGATTGACTACCCTATTGGTCAGTTTGGGTCACCTGACGTGTCCACTCCTCCCTACAGGTGCAACCCCCTCCATCACATAAGCAATGAAGTCAGCTGATCCTGGTCACCACAGCAAGAAGCATATGCAAGAGTGTTACTTAACAGAAAGTGGGCTCTGCTGCCAGACTCTCACCCAGCTTTTCTCTTACTCACCCTGTGCAACAGGACAAAGGGAGAAAATAAGATGAAAAAAATCATAATTTGAGACAAAAGCAGGGACATCACCTACAAATTATTGTAGAATCATAGAATTGTTTAGGTTGGAAAGGACCTTTAAGATCATCAAGTTCAACTGTTAACCTAGCACTGCCAAGTCCACCACTAAACCATGTCCCCTACCATCCTACTCTACACATCTTTTAAATATTTCCAGAGAGGGTGCCTCAACAACTTCACTGTGTGGCCTCTTCCAATGATTGACAAACCTTTTAATGAAGAGGTTTTTCCTAACATCCAATCTAAACCTCCTCTGGTGCAATTTGAGGTTCAGATCATAATTGTTCCTTCCTGCTGCTCCTTTATCCTCCCCAGGTTTCCCTTTCTCTGTTGTTGGTATTTCACAAGGTCTGCAGTCCTTCAGTTTACACTTGCTGCAGCATGGTTCCTCCATGGGCTACAGTGCAGACATCTGCACTGCATTGTGCTAGTCTTCAGTGGCTGCAGTGAAATACCTGTTTGTCTCCATGGGCTGCAGATCCTTTCAGGAGAACCTGCTCCAGTATGGGCTCTTGACAGTTGGCAGTTTCTTCAGGAAGTTTCTACCTTGTCTGGTGTGAGATCCTCCACAAGCTGCAGTGTGAGTATCTGCTCTGTTGTGGCCCTCTCCATGGGCTGAAGGGGAATACCTGCTCTGTAGATTGGAGCACTTCCCTCCCCTCCTTCTTTTCTGACCTTGGTGTTTACAGGGTTGTTTCTCACACTTCCCCCCGCCCCCCCCCCTCCCCCCTCCCCTCCTCCCCCCTCCTCACTGCCTGCACAGTGTTTTGCCTTTTTTTTAATACATTTTCCCCAAGGCACCACCAGCTTGTCTGATTGCTGATCTGTGTCATGCAGTAGATTTGCTGGAGGCAGATGAAATTGGCTGCATTTGGAAAGCCTTTGGCTCCTTCTTACAGAGACCACCCCTGCAGCCCACCGCAACCTAAACCTTGCCATCCACTGCCAATATACTATGTATGGACAACTTTAGCAAGTTTCTACTCAACACGCAGGTATTTAATGCCTTCCAGGAGTCCTTTGGGTATTCTTCGCTAATACTGAGATGCTGCTCTGAAAATATGTGGGTTTCCTATAAGTCCTGTGTGAGATTTGCCAGCAGGTAATGGAGATATGATGTCTCAGATGACACTGAGCTCCCAAACACTGATTGTACTGAACAAAGTTTCAATTTTTTTGCCTACACGCAGACATTTAGTACCATCTGCCATGTCTTAGGATTTCCAAACATCTGTAGATATGGTTCAGAGTGACAGCAAGCTTGTGTTATTTTGGAGACATAGTTGGAAGCCAGGTGGGTTAGCCCGGAAAAAGTCTACGTGCTGCTGTTCAGGCAAATAAATCCCACCATGATTTTAAGAGCAGGCAGAATCAGTTGTGTAAACATAATAATTTAATTTTGCCTAAATCTTCTCAGCTGACTAAATCACCTAGAGCCCTTTCTGATGCTTATGATGTCCAAAACATTTGCATGGCATCCGCAGATATTTTACAGGAACCACAGGAAACTCATCAAATTCCATGAGGCAGGAGGAAGACAGACAGGACGTGCTGAGGCATATAGACACCTGTAGGCGGTGGAGTACAAATGTCAGTCCTATCTTTACTTCCTTGTATTAAATTTATCCCATCTTTCTGTGTGACAACTCTATATTTTCCTCAATGCCTCATTGATATTGAACTCAAATAGAAAACAGAAGACTAGCCACCCCGTTCTCATTCTGTCTTTCATTGTTTTACCTCAATCCCGCAAACCCCCCCTGTGATTCAAGACTGTTGTTCAGCCATGAAGGTCAGCACAGTTTTAGATGATCCTCTGATGTAACAAATAAACACAGCTGAATTAATAAAGCTAAATCTATTACACTGGATTTAGATAACTGACTCAATTTCTAATTTCTAAACACTGCTGTACAGTGCCAACAGTCAGTAGCATATTTATATTTCTTGTTTCATATTTTACTGATGTGCAGCTTCATGAATATACTGATCATCTCGTGTAAGGCAAAAAAACCATAAAAGTTATTTTCATCTGTATCTGTAGTAGTTCTATTTCTGCTTGTCCATTTATCTACAGAGATAACAACAATTAGCACTTCCATAGAAAAATATTCTTGAACTAAAAAACCATAATTGTAATCAGTGTGAAAGAACCTGATGAATAAACCCTCAAATAGTACAAACACAGCCTCTCTTTTTATTCTTTTCATATAGAATTATTTTTATCCTCATATTTGTGGTCACTGGCATTATATCATATGAATTGTACTGATACTATTATCAATGTGCACATGCAAGACATTTGCAGTGCAGCTGAGTGCAGGCACAACTTTTTCCCAATGATTTACTTCTAGCTGTTATAGAGAAGAGAAACTCAGAAAGTCTTAAAATAGTTAAGAGTATTTTGAAATATTTTCTTTTTCTTTTCTTTTTTTTTTTTTTTTTCTTTCTTAAATTAGACCTCTCACATTCCTCTGTGCATGCTTTCTAATTTAGCTTACAATATTTTGGCATAATTTTTGATGGGTTTGGTTTGTAAGGATAAGTTTAAAGGCAGTTTTCTCTTTCAAGTTTTGGTTCTAAGAAAGAAAGAATTCTGAACAGAAACAATACCATAATGAATTTTCTTTAGCCTTTTCATCTCCTCAAGTCCTTGATCAGCTAAAACATAACACTGATTTCTTTTCCAAAACAATTTTTTACTTACACTTCCTTCACAGAAGACTTTTTGTATATGTTTGACAGCAAAGAGTGAAAATTTATTGAAACCAAACAAACATAAGGTCTGAAGCTATTTCTGTCCTCAGTGCAAAATAGCTTTATTAATGCTTTAGTTGATTTCAGTCAAATCACATGCACTGGTGCAAGTCTTAAATCCACTTACATTCTTACAGCTTCATATGTGATTCAGTAGAAGTCAGTTGATTTACGTGCCACAGCCTCAAGATGCTGCAATGCAAGACAATTCTTGATAAACACCAGAAATCCATGGAGATGACACATTGTAAAGTATCCTAACCATAGGGCAATTTTCAGTATAATGTTGTGAGTTCCTGGTTCTGTTTCTGGAAGAAACCTTGGATTGGTGACATCTCACCTGAATTTAACTGCCACTTCAAAAAGACATGGGTTGTCCTGTGTTGTACCTGTGAAGTGCATGTGGCTGTCTCGGATGCCTTAGAGCACTTTGTCTAGGAAGCTGATTTATTCTCCTTAATTGCTTTGGTGATAATGGCGGCTTACACATCCAGCCTGCACACAGGCACCTACATTATCTGTCTAGACCTGATCCCTCCTCCTAGATGGTGGACACTGGAATCCCATCCACCACGGCAGCAGTGTTAAACTCAAAATCCTGTTGTGTCCTAAAAGGATCACACTATGTACATAAAGTTGAGAATTTACTGCAAGCCAGAATAATCTATTGAGAACAGCAAAGTGTCATTAATAATAAAGTTGACTTGTTATAAAATAAAACTTCCTAGTATCTATTTCCTTTCCTTGGTATTGCACTCATCACAGTATCACCCTCACTCCTAAGGCTGCCAGGAGGACAGGGATGCCTGTAATGGGTGCAGTACCCCTTGGCCTGGGACCACAACAAAGGGATGTTTTGTTTCCCCACATCCAGGGTCTTTCAGGCAGTTGCCCCCAAGTGAGCAGCAGTTCTTACCAGGAGGAGGACAGTAACTTGAGAGTGGGGTGGGGAACAGCTCCAACTGCCAAAGGATGCCCCTATCCCTGACAGAGACCTGCCCTGCTCCTGCTGCTATCCCTGTCCCTGCTGGATTGTTTCCACAACTGGGGGCTTGAGTCAGGGTGGGTGAGGAGGAGGGCACGAGAAATGCAAGAAACACCAGATATTATGTGTTTCTAGTTACTTCCTTTTCAGTAAATAGTCACCATCATGTACAGAACTATTTTGTTCAACACAGGTCCTCTTGTTCTTCCAGAAATGCAAGAAAAAAAAAAAAACCCCAGTCCTGAGGTAGATCAAGAAAACCTCAAATACAATAGAACCCAGTGACTAGGGAACTAGAGAGACACAGCCTGAAAACCTTGATCTATTTCTGTTGGGGCCATTTGTCTCCTTTATATAGGAAAAAAAGGATTCTGCATCTAAGTACTGAAGTTAGAGCATGTATAATCATAAGAAGCAGCCTACATAAAAACTCCTCCAGAAAGTGTTTTCAAGCAACTGAACAGACTTTAGGCTGCTGACACAGGCATGTAAAATCAGATTGCTAAAACATATGGTGTGAATATATTTATCAACTTTCAATTTTGCTACTTTCCCTTAATTTTTAATGGAACTGTGAATGGCCTCTATTTCTTGGAGCACACGTAGCTAAATCTATGTGTGTTTTATTTCCCTAATATGGGATTGAAATTGAATCTAGGCATCCACATTCCAGGCTGTGAGCCTGGGAACCCCTCAGCAGCTGCTAATTTGATGGGTGTCTCAGCCCAATGAGCACCACATTATTTTTTAGGATGGAAGATTTATTGCTGCACATTTGCCACTTTTGACAATGCCAAGTGCATCAGTCTTAGGTGTACCTAAGTAAATTTTGAGTACTTCTGTGTAAATCACCAAAGGGCCTGGTATTTTCAGAGGATGTCCAATAATGCTGAAAGGCTCAGGCTTTTTGTAATATTATTACTAGAATTTTCTAATGCACTTTCAATAACAGAAAATTAATTCAACTGCATCTTTTTACAGAACCCTTTTTTCTTTCTATTTTTTTACAGCTGAAAATATTTTCAGGAAGCACTGAGTTCTCACATGAGCCTGGGAGAATTCAAACCCAAATATCCTGGGACAGTGTCCTGATTGCCAGATTACTAGCTGAGCAAGTTGGAATCAGTATAATAGTAAGTTTTTTCACTGTGATTAATACTTCAAGATACATTTGTTCAAATGAAGGTAAAGAAAAGAGATATTGCTAGCAATTTGGTTATCAATTAAGGAGGAAAAATGTAGGCCCTGGTCTCTGCTTCTATTTTAGATATTGTTTCTATATTTCTTCCAATATTTTCTTTGTGACCATAGGATCAAAAGCTGCAATCTACATACTCCTATTGGCAAGAAACCCTCCCCTCTCTAAATTAAGAAAAGGTCTAGACTAAAGATGCAATTTCCCTGTAGTCTTAGGTCTTGAAAATCATAAAAATATGCAAGGATGAGGAACCCACATCCAATTTGGGTGACATGTTCCAGTGCCTTGGCAACCTCTCAGTGAAAAAAATTTTCCTAATACTTTGAACTTGATCAGACTCATGCCATAGCCAGTGTCCCTTGTTATATCTCCTAACACTATCAGAAGAGATGAACTGCACTATCGTGGTAACTGCTCTTCAAGTACTGGCAGGCAGCTTTTATGTCACCTCTTATACTTCTTTTTGTCGTACTAAACAAGCCTTTAGAATTTGTGTCATTTTTCAAAATCCCTCCGTTTTTTATATTGCTGTGGAACTGAGAGAGGCATGCTATGCTAGACTGAGTGGAGAAAAAAGTTTCCCTTGATTGGCCAGGTACAATTCTTCCAGTGAATCACAGTATGCCTAATTTGTGAAGTTGTTGTTTTTTATCCATTCATTGTTATTCCCAAGTCCTTTTCAGCAGGTCTGTCATTCAGCCATTTGTTTAGCGTGCATTAGTGTCTGGTGGTGTTCTACCCAGGATGCAGAAAATGCTTTTTTTTTTTCCTTGAGGAACTTGAGAACGGTTGTGATTAACATTACCATAACTAGCTGGTGGCTGATTACCAGTGGTATGTGTTGAGGTCAGTACTTGTTTACTACACATCTAGATAATGGGACAGACTGTACCTTCAGCAAATTTGATACCAAACTGAGGGGACCAGTAGGTACTCTGTAAGGCAAGGCTGTTAGTCAAAGGTTCCTCACCAGGCCGTAGGAAAGGGCTGACAAAAAAACACATGCTATTCAAGAAAAGCAAATGAAAAACACTGCAGCTGGACTGAAATAACCATACTCAGTAGTACAGGTTGGGAACTGACTGAGTTGAAGGGAGTTTTGCAGAAAATTATATGGAAGATCCTGGTGGTCAAGGTGAATGTGAGACAGCAGTGTGCCCTTGTGGCAAAGCAGGCCAACAGCATCCTGGCTGTATTACCAAAAACATCTTCCATCAGGTGGAGGAGGGAAATGATCCTTTGGCACTTGTGTAGCTGGGTCTACGGTACTGCATCTAGCACTGGGTTCCCTAATATAATAAAGACAATGCCATACTGAACTGAGTCTAGTGGAACACGATCAGGGTGGCTGGGAGGCTGAAGCACAAAAGAAAAGGCTGAAAACTGTCTGCCGAAAACAGAAAACTAAGGGATGGAATATCTTACTGTTGTCTACAACTACCTAAAGTGAAAGTATAACATGACAAAGGTAGAGTCTTCTTGGGGTACACAATAATGGGTTGAAAAGCAGCAAAGACAAGCCACAGCATGGTAAATTCAAAATACATTGTGAGAAGAATGAAGGCAGTCAAACACTGGAACAGAAAGGTTGTGGAGTGTCCATCCTTGGAGATATTCAGAATTTAACTGGATACAGCCCTGTGCAACCTGAAATAAGTTGTCCATGAGCTGTCCAAACCAGATGACCTGTCCTTCCAACACAAATTATGCAGTGATTTTATCTGCCTATTATGTATCTGTAATAAGTGAAATAAACTTGGTCACAACTGTAGCATGGTTTACTTAGATGTGATTCATTTAAATTAAATTTAGATGTCTACAGTGAGATGTTTACATTTAATCTAATCAGACTAAGTTCTCTTTACATTTAACAGAACAAGGGCTTTCTGCGCTAAAATCCTACTTGCCTTCATGTGGTTATCCAAAGCAAACTCTGATAGCTATAAGATTTTTAGCTCAATTCAGCTGTCCAGTGCCATTTGAAAAACATTTAGAAACTGGAACTCCCTCATGGGTGTATGGGAAGCTAAACATCTTTTGGAAAGCTAGGTGAAAGCTTTCCAGAGCACCCTAGTGTATGTTGAATAATACTATTTGCAAGCATATTTGCGCTATATCTAAAAAATATACTGTGAAGTAATTTGTTGGGCATGTATCCTCTCAAATACATTTCAAAATTAGTATTTGAACTTGACATTTGAGGCACTAGCATGATTTTTCATTACAAGATTTTCAGTGCTGTTCAAAAATGCTTTCAATACACTTTCTATTTTAACAGGTCTTTATTATACTTTTATGGGCATTTATCATTACTGATTGGCACAGAGATAGCAAACTTCAACAGGAATATTTCCTACATTTAAAGCTACTCTGCAGTATGAAAAAATGTATAAATAGTTTGGCATATTTCTCAGCAAAAGAGCAATTTTATACGAGAACTTTTAATATATTTTTATAGCAAAAAAAAAAGGCTAAAAAACTGAAGCTTACTAGATGACGATTGCTTGAACTGTCTATATACTTGTAACTGATCTCAGACCCTCTTCTTAAATCTATATATATATATTCCTCACAATTACAAAAAGAAAAGAATAAGCCTCACTCACAATTTTGAATTATACACCAATGAATATCTGTAAAATCACATTAAAGTCTTTGGGTTTGTGTTTGGCTTTTGGGGTTTCTTATGTAAAGAGGAAAGACCAAATTAATTCCATAATGAAATTATGTGAACCTCAATAGAAAGATTTTAATGTAGTTTTATCATATGCTTCTGAAAAACAAATCTGTAGACAATATAGTCGTGGGTCTCACCTATTTGTGTTTCCTTTTTCAAATGGTCACATTACTCACTGCTCAATATACATCTATTTTCAAATTAATATTTACTGAACTATTGTAGCTGTGCCCCCAAACACTGCAGATTTTCTTTTAAATGTTTGGATTTTTCTTTTGCTTTAAGAAAGAGGTAAAACATCCATGAAAACCAAAACACGCACTCAAGACTGACCAAAATTGAATTTTAAACTCACAGAAAATGCTGAACATGACAAATTATTTGGCTGCAGTTGCAAAAGCACATAGCCAGGCACAATGCTATTAATACCACAACTAAAGCAGTAAAATGTTGATTATCTGTAACCTTAGAAACCCACCCACATCTCCCTACATTACCCCAGCTCAGCTACCTACAGAAACAGGCAGGTCACAAGCAGATTCTCCCATAATCATCAACACATTTTCCTTTTGATTTCATCACTCCCCCGTAATCTGAAGTTTCACTTGTGTTTGTATAACGGCAAATCCTTAAAAATTATTCATAGGCCTATGCCATGCCTATGATATGCCTATGCCATAAGAACTACAGCTAGTTAAATGCCAGGTTTATCACACATAGTCCAATAGAATTAGATAACATGCATAAGCCCAGTATTTGATCCTATTACTATCTAGTTATTCCTAATTCTTTCATCTTTTTCATTATGCCTAATTCTTTTTCTTTCTAAATTTTAACTGACCTGTGACACGATATGAAAGTCATAGCAACAATTACATTAGACTCAATTAGCCCCGTTCTGATTATGTTTCTAGTTTAATTTTCATTAATTTTTGCCCACTTCATTTTTTTTCTGTAAAAATAAGACTTTGATTTTGACAGACTGTTTATGCACAGATTATGCCTATAAATTAGTACTGTAACTAATTGATAGCAAAGACAAAACCTTAATTTATTAGGAACTGTATTTGTTAGCATTTATTTATTGTTTTCAGTGAAGAATTAACTTGGGGAAAGCAGCCCAAAGACAAGATGGTCTTCATAGATCACATGATTTTGGAGCCCAAAATTATTTGACCATTTAAGTTATCAATTGCTGTTATTGAAACTGAGTAGTATATAGAGCTACTTAGCTGAGACAGACCTCTGACAAATATTGTTAGGGCTTTCTCTGACTACTTAGCTCTCTTTTTACTCCTCTGTGCAGCACGATACTGCATGGAAAGATTTAAGCTAACTCTCTCAGCCTTCTTTCCATAGCTCTTAATTTGAACTGTTGTTACACAAGTTGATTTTCTTTTTTTTTTCATTGCTCAAAACTATTTACAGAAGAAATACTGAAAAAGATACCAAGAGTGATTTATAATTAAAATAAAAATTCGGAAATATTTTACATTTCTTGAATTGGTTATTCTGCTATATCTTTAGGCTACAATTCGAGGATCAACGACTCTCAGTGAAAAGGAAAATTCACTCCTCCAAGGACCACATAAATTCAAATGTTTAATTATTAATTAAATAATTATTATATATTTAATCAAATTACTTTTTAAAAGGTTTGTAGATCTGGTATTACTTGTATTACTGAATTATATTTGCAGATCTACTGCCTGTAGTGAATATTAGTCAACGGTACCCAAACAACCTTCATATTACTCTTTCTTATGTCAGTATAACTTTCGACATATAGAACTTGTGCTGACAGTCACCATGTAGTATAAAGAATCAAAACTGAATGTAACATGCATGATGTTATTGATTTTAATAGAGTAATTTCATCTAGAATACTATTTCACCTGTCATAGTTTATAACTAAAGACTATTATATATTGTAAAGTACTGAACAATTATCAGAAGCCTCTAGCAGAGACACAGAAAATCAAAATTGTTTTCTTTGTATAAAAGATCCTTAATTGTGTTAGGCAGAGAGGAGGGAAATTTAAGGGATATCATCCAGTTTAACAAGTCCATACAAAAGATTTTGTTTAGCAACATTTACCTATAATAAACTATATATAATAGATATACTTAGAGTGACATGTAACCATAGTTACTTGACTTTTGATATTTTTTTTTCAGAAGGAAATTAGAGCAAAGAATAGAGTAAGAAAACATCTTGTTTTCTTATTCAATTTTCATTTAAAAAAATAAAAAAATAATGTTTATTTTATTTGGGCATTTAAATTTAGGGGGTTTTACAGAATCACAGAATCTTCATGTTTGGAAGGGACCTTTGAGATCATTGAGTCCAACCACTAAAAAAAACAACCAAAAAAAATAACCCAAAAAAGAACAGACACCACACAGCACCCACCCAGACAGACAAAACCCAACAATCTCAGGTACTAGAGCGTGCCCTGAAGTGTCATATCTACACATTTCTTAAATACCTCCAGGGATGGTGACTCCACCACCTCCCTGGGAAGGTTGTTCCAGTGCCTGATCATTCTTTCAGTAAAGTAATTCTTCCTAATATCTAATCTAAACCTCCTCTGCCGCAACTACAGACCATTTCTTCTGGTCCTGTCATTATTCACTTGGGAGAAGAGGCCAACCCTCACCTCTCTACAACCTCCTTTCAGGTAGTTGTAGAGAGCCTCCTCTTCTCTAGAATAAACATGTCCAGTTCCCTCAGCCTCTCCTCATATGATTTGTTCTTCAGACCCCTCACAAGCTTGGTGGTTCTCCTCTGGACATGCTCCAGCAGCTCAATGCCCTTCTTGTAGTGAGGGGTTCAGAACTGAACACAGAACTCAAGGTGAGGCCTCACCAGTGCCAAGTACAGAGGCATGATGACTTCCCTACTCCTACTGGCCACGCTATTCCTGATACAGGAGAGGATGCTGTTGGCCTTCTTGGACACCTGGGCACACTGCTGGACCATGTTCAGCTGTTCACCAACACCCCCAGGTCCTTTTCTGCCTGGACTTTCCAGCCATTCCAAGCCTATAGCGTTGCCTGGGGTTGTTGTGACTGAAATGCAGAACCCGGCACTTGGCCTTATTAAACCTCATCCCATAGGCCTTGGCCCATTGATCCAACCTCTGGATTCCTACAGATCCCTACAGATCCTCTAGAGATCCCTCTGTAGAGCCTTCCGACCCTCAAGCAGATCAACACTCTCACCAAACTCTCAGTTTGGTGTCATCTGAAAAATTACTGAGAGTGCACTCAATCCCCTTATTAAGCAAAAAGAGCCCCAGAACCAAGCCCTGAGGGACACTACTGGTGGCCGCCACCAACTTTCCGGGCAAGGCCATCCAGCCAGTTTTTTACCCAGTGAAGAGTATACAGTTGTCTATGCCATTATTTTCCAGCTTTTCCAGGTCACATGGTCATAGAAAGATCAAGCTGGTTAAGTTTGATTCACTTTCAATCTCTTTTTCTATTTCACATAGGAATCATGAATTTGTTAATTGGCCAATAAAGAACCGATTACTGAAAAAAATTCTCTTCCTCCATGGCAGTTAAGTTTACTGGTTATACTGATTAATCTGAATACCTGCTTAGGGACAAAGGGAGAAGTGACTTTATTATTCTACCTATGCTAGTAAATAAAGTATAACGTGCAGAGTGATTATGAGTGCAAAAATGCCTCTTGATTGTTGAATGCCATTCTTTGTATACTGAAGGAACTGAATTTTCAAATTACAATGGTAAAAATCATCATGTAGAGAAAGTAAATGAGTAAATGTTATACAAAGTAAATTCTTCTAGTTCTGTGGCAAAAGAGATAAAAATATGAATTAAATAGATGTCATCTCCCAGTAGCAGATTATCACCACTCCACCTCTTTCCAGCACACTAAACTTTAATTGGTAAGGGCAGCAGTGCCTTTGAACTTTTAACAGCAGGCACTTGAACACATTAATAGGGTAATGGACACCTAGATTCAAAAGTTCACCTCATGTTGTATGACAGGCTTTGATATTTAATAATTTTTCAGCCAAACTTTGCTCTTTTCTACACAATATTGAAGAAAAAAACCTGAACCATGAAACAATTAGTTATATGAAGAAAAAAATAAACTTCAGAACAATCATCTTCTTCAAGCTCAAACACTTTTCCAGTGGCTTTTGTTTTATTTTCTTCTGGTTCATTTGTTCACATAGAGAGACTAAAAGTAATGTAACTGATGCTTCTGGTAAATACTGCAGCAGCAGTTTAGCTTCCCCCCCCCTCCCCCATTTGTAGCTTCATAATGAATTTTAATTTTTCTCTACTTATTTTCTTTTGAACTCAGTCCTGCAATTTCTAATTTGCTTGAATCTTTAGTTTAAAAAAATAAAATATTTAATCAATTTCACTTTTTATTTCTGAGAGCTTTGTGAAGGTCAGATAATTCGGATGTTTTCTGATCAAATGTTTTTTTCACTGTCTCTAATATAAAATCAAGATACTGTTTATACTTCTTTTCTCATGAACCCAAAGATTTACTTTGGAAGTATGTACTCTTTTGTTTTCACCTTTAGTCCACTTGAGGATGTATAAGTATAATCAGAAGACGATTCGCACTTGCACATCCAGGTACAAGGTACTTTCAGGTTGGTGTGTTTGCAGGGAATTACCTTTCATATATTTTTCTCCTGTTTTCTCTCTTCCTTCCTTCCTTTGCCAATTCTGCAACTGTGACAAACAGTGTTACTGATTTTCTGTATCTAGAGGAATCATATATGCAGAAAGTGTAATAGTGCCATTATTTTTGTAAATATTGAATGCAAATATAGGGGTCTTTTCTCAAAGCTAACCTTAATGGTAGGCATATCTCTATGTTACACATATATATCTGATGTATTTTTAATATAATCATGGTAATTCATCCAGCTTTTAATTAAAAACAACAGAATCACAGAAGGGCTGAGGTTAGGAAGGGTCCTGAGATCATCTAGTCTAAACCAGTGCTCAAAGCACACAAGCTCATTGTTAAGGGTTTTGTATATCTCCAGGGATGGAAACACTAATATGGACAACCTATTCCAGTGTTTGACCACCCTTACATAAAATAAAATAAAATAATAAAATCACCTTATATTTAAGTGAAATTTACTGTATTTCAGTTTTTGTTCATTGCCTCTTATCTTGTCACTGGGTGCAATTTCCTGAAAATAAAATTATTTTTTTTTTTTAGTATAGCATCCATAACAGAAAACCAGCAGATTTCAGTAATAATATATTTTTTTATCAAACACTTAATGAACTTTTTAAAGAAATGTTATTATTTCCTGCTACTTTTCTATGCTTGTCACTGAAGGGACTTTTGCTGATTTCTGTTAATTCTATTCATTATTTTCCTGTTCAGTCTTCAACTAGGTTTTAAATTGTCTAATTAACTGCAAAAGTGTGCTTAATATGCTACCTGAGCTTCAGTTAGCTTTCAGAGTGACACCGAGGTATGACATTTCTGTTAATATACTCTGGGTATCATGTTACCATAAGAAGAATAGAGAGCAGAGATCCTCAAGCAAACTGGCTCTGAAACGGGGAGCATTGTAACTCTGCTAAAGCAGTCTGTGACTGATCTATTTTGCAGCGGGCTGAAGGGACTAGATTGCAATGATAATCTGAATTAGTCTGACTGTACAGCACAGCATAGATGTTTCAGCTTGACTGGGGCTAGTTCTGGGATTTCTAATGCACCCCTTTAATGTCTGCACAGCTATAGAAAGATTCTGATAGCTGCACAGGGATAAGGGAGCAATAAAACAAATACAAAATCAAAGCCAAAAAAAACCCAACAAAAAACAAACCTCAAAACAACCAGAAGCAAATACAAAAAAATCCCTCACCCTAGATTTGTTTTATTGTCTTGATGCATTGTTCAGAAGTTCTCTCCTTTGACCAAACTCTGCCCAAATTCAATTCGATGGCAATAGCAAACACTTGTGAAACCACCACCTTCAAAAATGAAAATAATCCCAAGTGAGGCTTTGCTGATTATGGTGACTGTGTGAAATAATGAATGCTTGATGCTTTTGATGAAGCTCTCTTTTAATGTAGTGAGTGTAATCTTCATCCCACTGAATTTAATAGTCATTTTGCTATTGATTATGGTGGAACTGGGATTTCATTGTGTCACAATGGAGTAATCATTTCATATGTATCAACTCCAGTGTCTTTCATGGCTAAATGGCAAAAACTAATCCTACTATGCCATTGCTTGAAAATCTCATAAGTAGATACAGTAGATAAAAGCAAATGTAATAAAGAAGTGGGAGTACTGGGAAAAGTAACAGGAAAAAAAATCACAAATCAAAATAAAATCAAAAACCAGAAAGGAAGAGTATTCCACCAAATTTCTTGGACTTTCATTTTCTTTTTTTGTTATGATGTTACATTTGTTTGTAGAAGATGAAGTAGAAAATGTGGAGAAAGACAGAAAGGATATTTCATTTAATATGGTGACTGTTAACTGTGTGGGACTGTGAAAACTAGGCTAATGCAATGCTTTTTGTAAGAAATTGCAATTATTTTGTGTTGTTATGGGAACCTCTAAGGGTTGTGGTACTTTTTTTGGTTTTCTTTGTTTGTTTGTTTGTTTTGAGGGTATTAGTGAAGCCAATGTGACAAAACGAACACATTTTTATCTGAAAAAAACCACCACAGGTATTTTGAAGATCTTTTAATGAAATCCAATTACTTGAAATAATAATGAATTTCACTGTACCAGTAGCAATAAAAAAAGAAATAAAAGACCAACAACTGTTAGGAGAGGCTGTGTTATGATACCAAGTAATGGAGTATCCAGTTCAGCTGTTGGTGTGTCTTCCGAGCAATGGATCCACATACTGCATCACGCTACTGTGAATAGGAAATATGTTTGTGTATAAGCTCTGTGACTTGTTA
Organism: Scolopax mira; assembly: GCA_004320125.1. Classification (NCBI taxonomy): domain Eukaryota; kingdom Metazoa; phylum Chordata; class Aves; order Charadriiformes; family Scolopacidae; genus Scolopax; species Scolopax mira. Next base: position 40,290 of record BJBW01002292.1, on the reverse strand, counting down.
GGAAGTGGTTAGGAAGATGCTGATGCTTTCAGACCTGAAACAGGCACTGACATGGTGGTACCAGGATGTTTGGGCTGTCCATCCAGGTGTTCTCCTGTTAGTCAGAGAAGGAACCCAGCACTACCTCATTACTGGTCCTCCTGACTGCGGAAGCAAGTCATACAGTTCTGTAGTAGGCTTTCCAGTTTTAGGCTACAATGATTTAGCGCAGAACTGGCTACCAGGTGCTGTGAAACAGTGCTGATAATGCAATTTTCATCTTTTATTATACTTTTTTTCACTTTCTTCACCCTCTTCTACTTTGACCTTACACACCCCTTTCTCCCCAGCCTCAAGGCCATGACATGTTGACATCCAGTTAGAGCATTTTTATTGTTTTGCTGGCTTGTACCACTAGAGTGAGCCCTTTTCTTGCCTGTAGGTTGAGGTCTTTGAACTGCTGCTGGATCTTTTCCCACTTTTGTACATCTTTGTTATCTTCCTCTGAGGTCATTTTGCCAATGATGTGCTATCAATAACATCCCCCAGTCCTGAGTCATGTTCAAAATTCCAAGACTGATATCAGCTGTAAAAAGTATGTCTGACATAACATGTTTATAACCTCAGTATCTACCAATGGTGTTAAGTGTCAGAGTAGCTGTGGAACAATCATTTAGCTCTTTTGTGTTTTTAATTAGAAGCTGTTCTCTGAAATTCAGTTATAAATTGACTAAGAGTGGAGTCACAGTAGGATGATCCTTCAGCTATCACCTGCATTGTGTGTTTTACAACCATTTCTTCTATACTGTCATATGATAATGGTCTTCTAACATCTTTTAAGGAACATAATGTGATTGCTAGAGAGTATTTATTAAAGTACAAGGGCATCAGATGTCCCAAAGAGTAAATCTGAGTTCATGTGCTGACTCTGAAACAGAAAAAAGAATGAGGCTAGATGGGTACTTAGTTACAAACACAAACACACATCAGTGGGGTGTGTGTATAAACATATAAATATAAATATACTCTAAATATACGTACATAGGTGAACACATTGCTTATCTATATATGCAAAAGAAACCATGGCAGCATGCAGAAGCTTTTTTTTAGGAAAGGATTAAGCTAAAGTTGTGATTAATAAACGGTAAAGTCAACGAGCGGAGGAAGAATGAGGATAACAGTGGCCACAGATATTGATATGCAAAATATGTATTTTTCCCAAGCTTTAAATAATTACCATTTAGAGTATTAAATACATGAAGAATTTATTTTTTTCTTTGTCACATGTTATTCTTGATTTATTCTACCCTGAGGAGGTCTGAGATACACAATCTCAGCAGGACTAGAAATATAAACTTTTTCACAGAAGAAATAAACAATTCCGGCATGCTAGCTCAAAAAATAATAGAGCAAGTATTATATAAAGTAAAATTACTTAGTTTACTTACAAGGTACTTTAAAACGTGATGTATAGGTTTGGTTCTTGGTTGTATTTTTATTTGTCATATTATTTTCTATATCACTAAGGGAATTTATATTATCTTATTTCTATAATGTAACAAATATCTTTTTAAAGCTTTTCTAAAAAAATAATTTTGAAGTGGCATATAGAGATTTTTGTAGCACTAATTTAGGATGATATGCAAAATTCACTAATGTTTTATTTCCTTGTGGCCATCCCAGGCTTATGCCTGAAAACCATTACATCTATACTATTATGCGTTCTTTGGAAATATAATATACAAATGAAAATTCTAAGAGGCTAAGAACAGATGCATGCTAGAAATTTTTGATTACTACCCTTAAGTAAAAAATTAGGGGAAAAAAGAAGTACACATAGCAAAAGAAATTCATACAAGCACAAAAAACATATCAGGGAATAAAATGAAAAGAAATAAGGCCAGTATTGTTTTAATGTCAAAAAAAAAAGTGAAAAGACTTTAAGAAAAGTCTTTTGAATTAAAAATAGGAACAAGTAAGGCAACATTAAAAACATTGTTTGAGTCTCTACGTGTAAATGATCATAAAAATGTCCATACTGGACCCCTCTGTACAGAACAGTTTCTTCATGTAGTAACTATGTTGACAGCGGTGAAATAGTAATTTAAAATAGAACAGACAGGGTTTTGAATATATGTACACAAAATTGAAAATAATCTTCATATTCAGTGAGCTATGATGTCAGTTGCCTTGTATATTTCTGGCAACCAGGCATTATTGTGGGGTTGTTGATTCTAGAGAAGATAAGGCTCTAGGGAGACTCTTTAGCAGCCCTCCAGTATGAAAGGGACCTGTTAGAAAGCTGGAGAGACGTTTTACAAAGGCATGTAGTGATAGGACAAGGGGAAATGGTTTTAAACTGAAAGAGGGTAGATTTAGATTAGATATTAGGAATATATTTTTCATTATGAGAGTAGCGAGGCAGTGGAACAGGTTGTCCGGAGAAGTTGTGGATGCCCCATCCCTGGAAGTGTTCAAGGTCAGGTTGGATGGGTCTTTGAGCAACCTAGTCTAGTAGAAAGTGTCCCTGCCCATGGAACTAGATGATTTTTAAGGTCCCTTCCAAAACTAACCATTCTATGATTCATGAAAATAAATGGGTAGAATTCCTGTGATTTAACTATTAGATCAGTCAATCAGTTCCACTGTATAACTGTGGAGGAAGTTATACAAAGAGGAAATACTGAGAAAACATACAGAATTATGCCAAAAATAAGTCTTCTGAGGTTAACATGTAAAACAATATTACCACTTCCACTATCAAACTAGGATTGGATTAAATTAAATATTATATATAGGGTTGTGGGGATTTTTTCAAAATGTTACATTTGTTTTTAAACAATATGCCTCTTCTCTCCAATATATACTTTTTCCATGTTTTTTTTTTTTTTTCACAGTAAACTAGCTTTATGAATTTGGGCACAGTTTACTGAATGCTTTACTTACTTTTGACTTCTTTAGTGCTTAGAATTTCCATAATTCCACAACTACATTTGCATTTGCTTTGTACCATCAAAGTGGTTTAACACAGCTGAAGCATCTCCATGAGTGTAGCTACTTGTCTTTATTCAAGTAGCAGACAGAGCAAACCTCAACCAGGCTGACATCTTTGTATTCTGAAAATATACAGGAGCTGATAATTCCAGTTGAGAGAATTTTATAATGCAAAAGTCAAACCATAATATCAATATCAAATAAGTGAGCAGGAAAAGAACATTACTTTTAGCTTAATACAGTTAGACAGATAAGTATGATGTATGTTATACATGCTATATGACTGTAAAAATGCAAAATTAAATGAAAAGACATATAGACCCCATTTCTTCATTTTACTTTCCTACATCTCCTTGTTTTTTATTTTTTGTTTGTTTTTTTTTAAGACATCAGCACCTAAGTACCATGCCATGTAATGTAATACTTTAATTCCTTTTGAATTTCCATCTTATCTTGTAAAGTGAAAGCTTCAATTTATGTGGCAATTAATCTTTGAAGATGTTGATAGGTCCTTGGTATTTACCAAATAACTGGAAAGTTATTTTTACCGGGTTGGTACTTGCTTTGCACCTCAATATCAGGAATGGAAATAATAATAAAAAAAGACAGAGACCACAATGTGGAACTTTGTTGGCAATAATACATTATTTTTCTTTTGACTAGTTAAATATAATCTGACAGCATATCAAATTCAAAATGCCACCATATGAATAGCTGAATAACTCCAAAGAGTCCAGTGAAAGCAGGATCTCCCTCTGTATTATTACTAGATCTGGACTGATATTTTATAAATTTGCAATGAAATACAAAAGAAATTTTTAAGAAGTTGTTTTGTTTTTAAGAAAAGATTTCTTTCATGTTTATTTATAAATTCTCCACTCAACTGGATGAAGAGTGAAGACTATGTCTTCAGATCTTTCCACATGAAGAAAAGTAGAAAAACTAGTGCTGTCTACTAGGTTGGTCTGAAAGTTACAAGGTATTTCCTAACTTCACCATGTGTAGTTGTTGCACATCAGGTCTTCCTCTTGGCCATACTTCCAGTATGCTCCACATCACAACAGCATATGAATGAAAGTGTAGCTCCTTTATCAGCTCAGTTTTCCCTCAGCACTCTCTCACATATCATCAGTTCCCAGTTCCTAAAAACACTAGGACATGCTGCAGGTCTTGTTTGCTCCTGTGTGTAGTCTGCTCCCAGACTTACTGGGTGACATGAAAGAGGGGTACTACTGAGCCTCTGAGCTAAGAGTCCCTTTTGCTGGGACTCCACTGAGTTTGATATTTCAGGCACGACCTTTGCAATGTTACAATCCCTGTGTTCCCAGGGAAAACTGGCCAATAGACTATAGCAGGCCAACTATTTCTGTTTGGCATACTGGATCAAAAAAATCAGAGACACATAATGGTGCTCCACAGAAAATAAAATAGATCTCAGCATGGCAGTACTGACAGAGGACCCCACAGTCCTCTGTAATGGAAACTGCTAAGGAGACTATAACGAGAACAAGGGCAAATGATCTATTCTCCTGCAGCTTGGCTAATGATTTTCAGGTCTGAAATTTCTCATGGGTATATACCACACCTTTCATCAGCAAGCATGGAAAAAGTGAAACATAGTAGAAACCACCTTTGAAATGTACACTAAAGTTCTAGAAAATAGCTGTATTCATTAAAAAATTATCTTTTATGAAGTTTTGAATATTGTTGTTCTGTTTCCTTCTTTAAGGGAACAGATGTGGTTACACCTCTTCCTTTTATTATTACATTAGTGATTTAAGGTTGCAAATTCTGAAACACTCACTCACATGGGGAATGGAATATTTCTTTATATAGAGAGTTCTGTTTCATAATGTCCTTTCAAAAGATGATATTCATAGCAACTTTTGAAATTAGCACTGAGCCATAGCAAGAGGTAACCTACTTCTGCAACACCTCCCCTACCCCACTTGATAATAATAAAAAATAAAAATCAACAGATCTGAGCAAATTTGAGCATCAATGGATTTATCTTTCTCCTCCTTTGCCTAATAGACCCAGATAAAACAGAGTAAAAATCTAAAATTACTCTTACATCTGAAATGTGCAGTTGAATCACGGAATCATGGAATTGTTGTAAGGGACCTCTAGAGATCATCTAGTCCAACTTCCCTGCTAAAGCAGGATTGCCTAGAGCACATTGCTCAGGACTGCATCCATGCTGGTCTTGAAGATCTCCAGAGAAGGGGACTCCACAACTTTCCTGGGCAGTCTGTTCCAGTGCTCTGTCACCCTCACCATAAAGAAGTTTTTCCTCATATTTGAATGGAACTTCCTATGTTCCAGCTTGTGCCCATTGGCCCTCGTCCTGTCACTGGAAACCACCGAAAAAAGTCCAGCTCCATCCTCCTTCAACCCACCCTTTAGATAGTTGTAAGCATTAATAAGGTTTCCCCTCAGCCTTCACTTCTCCAGGCTAAAGAGTCTTAGCTCTCTCAGGTTTTCCTCATAAGGGAGATTCCCCAATTCCTTAATCATCTTTGTGGCCCTAACAATGGTGAAATAAGGCTAGTACCCTCACACTGAAGACTACCCCAGAGTTTGTCCTTTCAGTAAAAAGAAGAAAAAGAAAAAAAAAAAGGAAAAAAAAAAAAGAGCACAACAGACTGAAAGGACTGTACTTCTATTTTTCAAGGTGACCATAGTCACACCATTCTAACAACTCTGGTCTGAGCAATGAATATTTCAGAGACATAATGCCTAGTAACATCAGAGACTGAGAGAAGGGTCTGAGTAGGAGGGATAATAAAAAGTGACTATGAATACCATAGTAGAGTTGCTCTGCTCAGCAGCTAACTACTGAACTTTAGAGTACCATACTCACAGCTCCTAAGTGACTCCTGACCAGGGGAGAAAAATCTGAGGGAAAAAGTAAGACAGTGTCTTTCTGAGTCTGGAACAAAATGAAATAGATAACTTATGATAACTTTCTCTAAGAGAGAATAATGCATTTACACATTGAACACATGCTGGAATTAAAAGAAAAAGGCAAAAAAAAAGCTTTACTTTTCTGCAGCCTTTCTTCCTTTTGTTTTGCTATATTCCTTTGGCTTCCTCCTTAGACCTTTTTGATATTTGTGCTCTCAAAATCTTCTGTGTGAATGAGACATTTGTCCTAAAGAAAACCTCTCAATATTTTTCAGTCTTTTCTCTTATTCCTCACCAGGCTCTTCAGCACTATAATTAGAGACATGTGTGTCTAATTTTGCAGGAAGACAAGGAACTAGAGATAGAACTAAACTTTAGAACTAAGAGATAATTTTGGTAATTAATTTAGGCTAATATAAAGTGTGATTCTTCAAATCCCTTACCAACTCACTATATGTATAATACTTTGTCAGTGCATTCCCTACATGCCTAAATTATCTTTCTGTCATTGCCTGCATCCATGATTTTTTGGGGACCAAAAAGCTTAATGTCTACCTCATTGTTAAGAAGACTCCTAATTCTTAGACTATACCTTCTTGCCAATCAAGAGAAGTATGATTCAAAAGCTTTCCTCAAAACATATCTAACACACTGTTTAAGAATAAGTCTACCAGAAAACCAAGAAAATGCAGTAATCCACATCCATAATCATGTGACCCAAAAAGTGCTTTCTGCTTTATATCTGTACTTTCTATAGATTTATTTTTTAATGCTAGAACACTTATCAAACCTTTCATATGCAATATTGTCTACAGCCTAATGAAGCTGAGGTCTCTGGAAGATGCCTTCAGGACAAGGGAATATTAAAAAAGAGGATCTTGCTTCATAGATCCATCCCCAGGGAGGTGGTTGAGGCCCCTTCCCTGGAGACATTCAAGGTGAGGCTCTATGAGGCCCTGGGCAACCTGGTCTAGTTGGAGGTGCCCCTGTGACTGCAGGGGGGTTGGACTAGATGACCTTTGAAGGTCCCTTCCGGCCCAGATGATTCTATGATTCTATGATTCATAGATATATTCATAGATGGATGACCATTCAGAAAAGGAATGTTTTTGAATTTAGAGCATTCACTTCAGAAATGGAGAAATCTGAATGTTTATATTTTTCTAGGCACTGCATATGAATTTTATTCAGTATCAGTTTATATAAACTATGACACTTGTATCTATACAAACCGGGCTTTAATGGCTACAAATCTGGGAAATAGGTAGTCTATGAAAACTTGTAGCTCTGCTGTTCTTGCCCCAGAAGTAAACTGGCTGATTTGTCAATTGAGTTAAGTGAGAGACCAAGTTTGTAGCATCCAATGAACTAAGATAATGCTTCTTTAAATTTTCTGAAATTACAGCTCAAAGAATAGATACCTTGTGTTATGAAACTGAATGTCTTCCGTGCACAAGGATGTCTCTGACCTTTTCAGAAAATTAGCAGGTCATTAATGTTCAATAAGAATGTCCATGACATTCAGCCTCGAACTCTAGGGTACTCTAACGTTATTAGCTAAAACAAAGAAACAAAAAAAAGCTATAATGAATTCTTTAAGAAACCTTTGTTTGGATACAGAACTTGAAGTGTATTTAAATTTAAGAGGACTACAGCATAAAAAAAGATTTTCTACTTTCATTTTAAATCATGAAAGGTTTAACTACAGTTACTGTTTATTGAATCTGTGCTTACTGAAATCTGAAAGTTATGAGAGACTATGCAATGAGTCTAAGTTGCTTGAAAACATACTAAGTTTATGAATAATCGTATCCATTACCTTGAGAGACATTGTTCACCTATTACTTATAAAAGTACCTAACATCTATATGGGAAAGGTGAAAAACTATGACTTTTCTTCTTTTTGGCAGAATTATTTGCTCACTAGAATAGCAATGAACAGCAATGAAACTGAGGCTGAACAGAAAACAAAACAAGCAAACAAACAAGAGGCTAGAATCATACAAATATATGGAGGGAAAGTTTAATAAAATTAAATGTGTGGTGGAAAATGCAGTGGCCAAAGAAATTAATGTAAGGTTAGAAATCTTAATTAGCTTTATTAACTAAACCATCCAACTAAAATAAAAAAACAATGCATGCCTCTTTAGGAGTTTTTTACCTTCCCTTCAAATTAAGGAAGTCCTACATTTGAAACAAATATAAAGAGAGTATTTCGTAGGCTAAGAAGAAATTCAAGAAAATAACAGCTAACACCTGTCATATGACTTAAGCGTGAAGCTAAAAACATGAAGGACATCTTTCTGATTAGCCTTCTGAAAAAAACCCCGAACCGAACCCAAACCAACATCTTCCATCAAGTATTTTGGAAGACTGGAAATTCACCTATGTAATGGTAGGAACATTTAAATTTATTTTGGCTGTAAGGAGAAAAGCTGTGTCAAAACCTCAGGTGAAATCTTGGATCTCAGCACTCTGATTTGGTACCATGAAATGCTATTGAAAAGGAAAATACTTTATTGGGATTCATCTGTGTGGTTGTAGACTTTTCACAGAAAAAATAATGTTGGAAGGGACCTTGCGGGGGTATGTAATCTGACCTTCTGCTCAGAGCTGGGTCAGCTCTGAGATCAAGTCAAGATGCTCAGGGATCTTTCCAGATAGGCCTTGAAAACCTCCAGGGTTGAAGGCTATACAGCCTCTCTGGACAATGTGTGATCCACTGCCTGATTGTCCCTCAGTCTGAACCTCTCTTCTTTCAGTTTATGTCCATCACATACACATACACAGCTAGAAAATGGCCTGGCTCCTTTTTCTAATCTCCCTCTAATCCCCTCCTGGCAGGCTGCTGTGAGGTGACCTGCCCCTGCTCATGAAGCCCCAGATGTTGACAGCCATCTCTGCTGCTAAGACACACTGCTGACTCATGTCCCCAGGGGCATTTTCCCAGAGCTCCCAGTATTACAGCCTGTCTCACTGACAGGGGAATCTTCATTCCCAGTGGCAGGACTCTGCATTTGTGCTTGTTGAATTTGTTGTGGCTCCTGTTGGCCCACTCCTCCAACCTGTCTAGCTCCTTCTGGATGCAGCCTGCCCTAGAGCAGATCAACTGCTTCCTCAGCTTGGTGTTATCTGCTAACTTGATAAACACACTCTCTTGTTACCGCTTCCAAGTGTTAATAAAATATCTTAAAAAGGACAGGTCCTTGCAGTACCCGCTGTGTTACCAGCCTCCAGACTATGGCCACATGTTCTCCTATCACATCTAACAGCATACAACATATATCTTTACTGTCATATTAAAAACTAGTAGTCTGACTGGCTCTGAATCAGACATTATTTCAGACAATTTTCACTAAAATGGCATAAAAGGAAAAAGAAAACAAAACCATGAAAATAAAGCCTCCTAAACGTGCCTTAAATCTGCTACAGATCTATGCCAAGTATAAAATATGAAATGGTTGCTGCCATTGATACAGGATTCATCTGGTTTAGAGGCCTGTATAAGTGATGATTTTACTGGAAGTATACGTGATGAATCATCTTTTGAAGTTTTGTCTCTGTATCTGAGGACTTTAAAGTAGTTTAAAATTACTATTTTTATCAAAGAATAATAAAATATTTCAAAGCATTAAATAAAATAAAAAATAAGGGCATAAGATACTTTTTGTATAGAGTTATACAATTTGGAATTAAATACTTTGTGGCTTCTGAAGTCACACTGAATCTGTTTTAAATGTTACTAAATTTCTTTTATATTAATGGTAACTGCAAAAATGTGAAATATGTCACCTTAAGAGAATTGCTTCAGTAAAATGATGTGGGAGTTTCAAAAAGAGCTGAAGAAGGTAAAAACAGAAGAACCTAGCAAAGGCAAGATGAGAAAAGGGTGTTTTATTTTTCTAAATTAATATTGGGAAACTTAAGAATCAGTTCAGAATACTTAATTGCAAGTTAAGTATCATTTTAAGCCAATATTAGTTAATGTGTTTAGAAAATCTTACGAAAAAAAAACTCAGTGGAACATTTTTTCCTCCCTTTTCCTAAATATTGAATATTTATCACCAAGACATACTATTTTCTGTAAGTTTCAGTAACAGCAATAAACTTATAAAAATTACCCAGGAAAACAACAATTGCCTTTCTTGTCACTAACTTTACTTTGTAGTACAATATATTCTACTACTTACCTTTTTATGAGCAACTCACTTTTTAAGTATCCGCATATATTTTGGCATAATTTTTATGCAGTTCAGCAAAATATGATTCAATTGTCAGTCTTTGCTCTATGGAGATGATCTTAGACTGAAACATAATTACCACTAATCCTTAGAGTATATGGTCCTTCCAGGTCAAGGGTAAAACCATTGGCTTAATAGGCAGGAAAACTGAATAAATTACCACAAGTTTAGTTTAAGTTCCATGTGGCTAAACAGACAATAGTATGTTAAACTAATGTTGAATTTTTATCTCTGAATTGCAATTTGGAAATTTATTAGAACTTGTAGCTGTTTTAAAGTTTTTAATTTAAATAGAAATACTATGCAATTTAAACACAATTATGAAAAAAAAAGTCAATCATGTGTTTCTAACGATGGAATAAAAATGCAAGTCCTATTACCTATTAGATCTGTAGCACTTCTAGAAAAAAATTAATAGCCAAGGAGAATTTAAAAAAAAAAGCAGTTTTCCAGTCACTGATTATCACAGAGCATGCTGTGGTGGTGTCAAAGAATATGCAAAAACTAAACCAGTTTGTGACAACTTGTTTAAACTAAAGTCAGACATAGTGTACATATCTGTAGCTAAGTTTCTTCACAAGAATTCTTTTGATAGTGGGTACAAACAGAAGCTCTTGTGATGTGATTTGTATACTGTTTTGGATTTCTCCATAATGAGGTTAGTTTTTCTGCAGAAGGGGCATCTTATTCCCTTTATTTACAAGGATACATTTTAGGGACTAGATAAAATATAATAATCTCTTTTTGCTTTTTATTGTTGTTTCTAAAGAAGATATTGCAATATATATACACACATATAAACACAAATTAAAATATTGAAAGTAATAAAAATATCTGGACTTAAATTTTTAAAACACACAAACAAAATTTTCACAACCAGTACTTTAGACTGATTTGCCCTGTTTGAAAATATGTTCTCTAAACCTACCCAAATGACAATCATTCCATTTTGTACCACCCAGAATAATACAATATTTTTTTGGTTATTATTTTGTGACTCAGTGATAAAGCAATAAATTGGATGCAATCACTGTGAAAATATCATTGTAAAAATAGTATCAGATGGTTTTATTGAAGATATACTTCTTATATGTCCCTAATTTTTGAGCCACAAAAGTAAATATTAACAATCTTAAGGCATTTTTGCTAATTTACATATCCAGTAGATCTCTTCAATAAAGACAAGACCCTCCTCTATTGCTGAGAAACAGTATAAGGCTGCTCAGTTATTATACTAAAGATTTTTCTAAGTAGGAGATGGGCTCATCTCACCTATAATTTTCTATTTATCCCAGGCATTTTCTTTCTAATGGGTCTGTCCTTCCCATCACTGTCACCAACACTCAAACCTTTATGCACATTGCACTTTATTTCTCCACTGTTCCCAATTCTGACTTCCAAGCACCTCTTTATATACTCTCCGGGACAGCTGAGAGTTTAATCTTCTCATCATAGCCCAGCCATGACTATTCACATCTTTCTTACTAGTGAAGCAAGCTAATTTCCTCATTAGATTTGATATTACTCTCTAAATTCAAAATTCTGAAGACACATGAGAAAAGAGAAGTAAGCAACTCTGACAGTCAGCTCATCCACTGACTGGTTTTGGTCAGGCAAGCTGCAACATTTGATGAATAAGCAGCCAGCGTCCATGAGAGACCACTGTAAAACATCAATCAGTTAAAGACAATTTGTGTCACTTGAAATCACAGACACACTGGACCTTAAGAAATGCACATTTCAATATGTCAGCCCTACATGTAAATGTAAGAGGATAGGAGATTGGCAAGAGTTTCAAGGATAAGGACATAAGTATATATTGTTACACAGTCTGTTAAGTAGATTTTAGGACTGTTATTGGCACATTTCAGAATGAAGCAAGAACCACTTGAACAGTGAACAGTAATCTTATTTCTATTGTACATACCAGAACATTAAACACATTGATTGTTTTCAATAAGCAGGCTCACTTCAGCCTAGCAGCTAATAAAGATGAGGATTTCAATAAGCTCTTCTGGAAATTGAAGAAAACGCTGAAAGCCTAAAAACATTTAAGCACATTTCTAGGTATTGTCTTCTGACTGCTATTTTTTAATACTGTGTGGACAATTTGGTATTCCTCTACTTTGTGTTAGCTGTATGTCTTAGAAAACCTGCCAAGTAATGAGATTCTGGCATTTGCAAGAGTGGTTGGATAACTGGCAAAGTGCATATGTTTGAAGAATCTGATGCAGCTTTAACTTGCAGCTGCTGCTTCTACATTCATTCTGCAATGTTTGTAGGTCTCTGATGTATGCAAAAGACTGATTATAGTTTGGCACAGTTCCTGGTGGCTTAACCAGGGGGACATGATTTCCCTTAATCTCACCTGGCAGTGAAGTTGCAAATGAGCCACAATGTTTGAGTCTTAGCAACAGTGGTTTGTAATCAGAGATTGCAATTATAGGATGAGGGAATACTTAATTGACCACCAGCTGTCAGAGCAAACAGGCAAGACAAAGTTATTAACTTTCTGTCTTGACCCTGAAAGATGGAATAAAACAGATACAGGTAAAATTTCCTCTCTTTTGGAAATAAGAAAACAAGATTAAAGTGTTTTTCTTGTTTGTACAGGAGAAGATTAGAGTTTAGTTCACCTAAATAAACACTTGGGAAGGACTAAATATGACCTTGTTAGATCAAGAACTAATATTCAAAGTCTGTTATTAACTATTAGATGTGTAGAAGCCCTTATATTTTCAATACGGTAGATTTACATAGAGATACATTCCTGATGAGAAAAAATACGTAAATATGTCCATGAGTAATTAAACAAAAATAGAATATACCACCATGAATTTTCAAAATTACTTGCTGTATTGTGTAAATTAAATGAAAATTATTAATTTTTTTCCCACTACCCAGTTTTATGACTGTCAGTGAATCATCTCAACATCTTAAGTATATGTATGGCATGAAACTTCTTTTATGTATGCCTATTTGACTACCTAAACCATTTATGTTTTCTGTTTTGCTTCTGAAACCATCACACAAATTATTCTCTGAATGAGTCATTTTGGCTGATATCAAGTTGTGTTGTTATATTGCCTCATGGGATTTTTTGTTCCCACTCCTCTTAGGATAGATCTCCTGGGCAAGGTTCCAAATGCCTTTCCCATGATACAACAAAAAAATTATGTCTTCTATCATACAGCAAGCCAAAAAATTGCCTCCTGGATATATAGTTCTGACAGAGAAATTCAGCCTCATGAAGAGTGGAGGTTTGAGCTACAGCTTCCCACAAATCCAAAACCAAAAAATAATGCTTCTTGTTGTTAAGATGACTGAAAACATTCAGTAGTTTTAATCACTGAAATTTCATTAGCTTCATCCAAAATTAGCATTAAATGGTCCCAGTAGATAATTACATAAGGAATTATGATAAAATTTTGTAAGAGACATAGAAATGGATCAGCTGAACTGTTTCACTGATTTTTTTTTAAAGAAGAAAAACACCATAAACACCACTATGATTAAAAATACCTGTTCTTTAAAAAATTTGCAACAACTTATTCTATCATGTGTAATGAAAAATAAATATTGAAAGAGAACACACAAATTTTTATTATAAGGAGACAATGATGGCCATATCTTGTCCATAAATTAATTCAAATGGTGATTTGTGTTTATGACACTAAAAGAAAAAGTTAACTGCAATAGAAAAAAAAAAAAAGGAGTGGATACTTGACAAATGGTATTATACTATGGGAGAGACTAAAATATAATTCAATATTTTTACTCAGCTTGCCAATACCTGCAGCAGCCGTTTGCATCCTGTAATGAAGAAATTTCTTTGAATACGTGTACAGCTATGTAAAACTAAGTAGGCTATGTAGTCCTTGTTAAAAAAATAGTCATTAAGCTGGTGACCAGGAACTGTTGTCCAGGAACTAGAACACAGCCAACTACAGAGGGAAATTCAGCTTTTTATCCAAGTGTTCTTTCCTTTGAGGCATATTATGCCTCTTCTGACTTTAGCACTTCCTTTCCTCACAGTGGTTATAGTCCTCTCCTCATTTTCTTCTGTCTTATTTAGAAAGTATCAAATTCTAGCTACTGTTCTCACTTTTGGTTGTTTTTTGATTTCAATCTTTCAATCATGGGTTGAAAATGGTAACTGTTACTTATACTAGTACTGTTTGTGTAGCTGTGATGGGTTAAGCTAGGTGTCCATCAAGCTGCTTTATGCCCCTCTTCGATTGGTCAGGAGAGAAAAAGTATGATGAAAGGCTCATGGGTTGAGGTAAGGACAGGGAGAGCTCAATCAGCAATTAACATCACAGGCAAAACAGACTTAACTCGGGGAAGTTAATTTAATTTATTACCAAATCAAATCAGAGTAGGAAATGAGAAATAAAAACAAATCTTAAAACACTTTCTCTCCACCCCTCTCTTCTCTCTGGGTTTAATTTCACTCCAAGACTCTCCTCCCCCCCAAGCAGTGCAGGGAGATTGGGAATGAGGGTTGCAGTCAGATCATGACATGTTGTCTCTGCCAATCCTTCCTCCTCACACTCTTTGCCTGTTTCAGCATGGGATCCCTCTCACAGGATACAGTTCTCCATGAACTTCTCTAAGGTAGGTCCTTCCCAAAGGCTGCAGTTCTTCACCAGCTGCTTCAGCATGGTTTCTTTCCTTGGGGTCACAAGTCCTGCCAGAAAACCTGCTCTACCGTGGACTTCCCATGAGGTTACAGCCATCTATGGAAGCATCCACCCGCTGTGAAGCGGAGTCCTGCATAGGCTGCAGGCAGACAATTTGCTTCACCAAGGTCTTCACCATGAGCTGCAAGGGTATCTCTGCTTTGGTACCTGGAACACCTTCTCCTCCTCCTTCTACACTGACCTTGGTGTTTGCAGAGCTGTTTCTCACACATCTTCTCATTCCTCTCTCCCAGATGCTATTCAGCAGTTTTTTTCCCTTCTTAAAAATGTTATCATAGAGGTGCTACAACAGTCTCTGATGGCCTCATCTTTGGCCAGTGGTAGGTCCATCTTGGAGGTGGCTGGCATAGGCTCTATTGGACACTAGAGGGAAAGCTTCTGACATCTCACAGAAGCTCACACAGCTACCTAAACCTTGTCACATAAACCCAATATAGTGGCTTACTGTATCAAAGAGGGTACTCAGAGAAGAAATTGGGTGGTTATCATCATTATAAATCTAAACTCTGTACACTTAAGAGGAATGCAAATAACTGGATTTGGAAACAAAGATCATTCCAAAACCTAGGATCAGAAAATTCTGAATAAGAGACAAAATTAGATTCAGGCAAATAATTAAAGTAAGTTTGGACTTACATCTAGTTAAAAAAAAAAAAAAAGAAAAAAAAATTCTTCTGTCTTTCAATATTATTTGTTGTAACATTGAGCATCTTTGTGGGTAAACAGGATTGTGTGGCTGGAAAAACTGAGGGGAATTCTGCCCACCGGGCAGTTGGGGGTTGCAGGGCCATGTTGGCTGAGAAAGGAGATACATTGTTACTATATAAGCTGCCTGTTTGTTATAATAAACAATCCTGGTTGCATCTCCGACCGGGGTCTGTGCCTTCATATGGTACACATCTTATAGTGAAAAAGTATATTTTTAAAATTGGTGAGCTCTCAATAGCAAATGGAGAATCAGGACCAGCAAAACATACTGTCCAATGTTCTGTCCATTTCACCATTACCATTGCTACTTTCTTCTTGCTAATGATGTGGTTAATATTTTCTTAGACATAATTTGCAAAGTTTGAAAAGCCTCAGGGTTCAGCTAATGTATAATATAAACCTTTAATTTAACATGGAGATTGCCCAACTGAGAGATAATGCACTAAACATTTATAAAAATACTCCTGCTCCAATTTCTGTGAAATATGGATGAGTCTGGATCTTAGCCAGGCATGAAAAATTGTAGACCAACTTCCCTAGAGTTTTAAGATTTCAGGAAAAACTGTCTAGTTTTTGTTATACGCCCATGCACCCAGAAGTAATTACTAAATTTGTATCTTTGTTTTGATACCTTTTCATCTCAAGTTTGTTCTTGAGATATGGGTTATACACTTCATATAGGAGGTAAAGATGATGATGGAGAGAACAGATTAAGAAGCGGGAAGTAGAGAAAGTCATAAAGAAGAATTAGAAAATTTCTTATTGTAACACTTAAATAAATGTTAAATAAGATATATTAAAAAAATGTGGCTTTATTTTAAGGGTGCAACTTTCCCTGGATTTCAATTATGTCAACAGCTTTCTCGAGTGACTCAGCACTCTGAAAGCCAAACCATATTTAGTTACTTAAATGCAGATTTATATACAGGCTTTTAGGCACAGCCTACAAAAACAGATCTTGTAAGAACTCAGTCATCTCTATTTCTGGTCTTTGCAATTAACATTCTTTTTAATGCCATATTTCTTACATTTCTATTTCACAAATTGTACGTAACTGGGGCTAGGACTGAATTAATTCCACCTATCTTTAGGAAACTGACTGAAATGCCTAAATGAGATCATAGATACTTATCAAACTGGGAAAAGGAAAAGCTTCCTTTTTTTTCCACATTAATATTTAAGGCCTTTAATAGAGAAAATGCAAGATAT
Source organism: Scolopax mira (assembly GCA_004320125.1). Classification (NCBI taxonomy): domain Eukaryota; kingdom Metazoa; phylum Chordata; class Aves; order Charadriiformes; family Scolopacidae; genus Scolopax; species Scolopax mira. Next base: position 23,549 of record BJBW01002292.1, on the reverse strand, counting down.
AGAACAAAATGACAGACAGTGTAAGTGGTTTTATTCTTCCCTCCTTCCCAATCAAACCTAAACCAAATAATACATTCAGCATATGCTATTGTCAATAATGGAGAAATCTCTGGTTACTATTCTAAGCTGGCAAGCCTATATTACTTATGATCTCTATGGTCCCTTCCAACTCCAAAAAAAAAAATTCAGTGAAATTCAGTGAAAAAATTCAGTGAAAGTATCCTTCTTCTAAAAAGATGTAAGGCATATTTAAGACAGAGGATATTTTAATAACTAAAAAACTCACAGAAGTAAAAAAAATTAAATACTGTTTATGTAAACATCAGAATTCTATTTCCAAATGTGACTTCATTTCATGGAGATGTGACTACTCAGTGCCTCTGCAAAGTAGATTCCAAATCTTCACTCTTATTTTTAATTCAAGCAGCGCATGAAACCCAGGATGCTAAGTCATAAAACAGAAAAAACAAAATGTCTTGCAAACAATACAGAAATTCACTACAAAACAAAAGACACTTTTATGCCTTTTTTTTCAGAAAGCTCTATTCTATGTCTTTGAACTAATTTTTTCTTGTCTATCTCACAATCTAAAAGCTGAGAAATATGAACATTCTTTTTCTGCTCCCTTCTTGCCTGAACACTGAGGATCTTTCATCTGCCAGAGCTAGACCTTGTTCAGTCTTTCACATTTACTTGAACAAGACACTAAATTTCCTTGAAATTTATGTCAACACATGACAAGAGCAGAGACAAGTTTTGTCTCAGAATCATGTGGATAATAAAACTGTTTTTGATGCAAGAAGGTGTGACAAACCCACAAAAGGGAAAAAAACCAAACGTGTCCTCAGTGGAACAAATCAATATCTATTTTTTTATACAGGATTGCCATTATATCTATATAGGGATAAAGTAAGTGACAGTGTAATAGAAATAAACAAGTTGTTTTCTACAAACCCTATTTGGTAATTACCAGATAAATTTAAACCCAATTTCTCCATGATAAACCTCTAACGGAATGAAGTTTCACTAATATATTTTGTATGGATTAATTCTTAAAGAATTTTGCTCTGTGTAGGAGGAAGATCATACAAAAAGCTTTCTGCAGCAACAAAGGGCACGGACTCTGTGGGGTGGGGTGAATCGAAGACCTTTATTGTTTCACTTTTCCAGCACATATAGTTTCTATCTTTTGATCATGTGCCATGCTCTCTACACAGATAGGTTCTGAGTGAATGTCCACACGCCATTGTGAGCAATACAATTGGCTACATTTAAATGTTTACACACCTAGGCTAAAAGTCATTGCTATCTGCTTCGTTACACTGCTATCTGCTTTGCTCCCTTGTTATCTGCTTGGCTACATTACATATTGCCATATAAGGACATTGGTTTACTGTTCTCAAGGCTTCTTTCCGATCGATACAAGAACACTCTGCTGCTCTTGCTCAGCAGCCTGTCTCCAACTTTTTCATTCTCCACAGCTTTCCTTTCCGGTGGATGTCTGTACAAGGAATACTAAAAGAAAAATCACCATTCCTCACTACATAGTTTGATTCCAATTTTTTTTTCTAAATATGAATACATTATTAGACTTTCCAGTATCATATGAGAAAGTAACATTCCTTTCTGAGACCTAAGGTAGAAGCAATTTTATATTTGAACAGTAGCAACACATTTGTTGTCTATGGATATCTCATATCTATGAATATGAGAAAACTCAACTTCTCAGTTCAGTCATGGGTTCTGTCCCCTTAATCACGCAAATCCCATAACTGTTCATTGATTCCAAAGTTGATTATTGGAATGAATTACCTAGTTTCTTCTGTAAGAAAACCCAGATGTGGCCTTAGCATAGTTCAAGCCAATCTCCCAAAAACTCTTAGGTGCCCTTCTTTCTCATAATGTCTTCCAACACTTTGTGCACTTTGCAAGGTCAAGTGTTGCACTACTTTCTCACGTCAAACTCAAGGGCATGCAATGCAGCAACTCAGCATCTTTTTATAAAGCTACCACTTTTGTGGTTTGTAACACAGTCTGCATATTTCAATTAGAAATGAGGGGAAATATCACCTAATACATACAAAATAGTTGCATTTGAGGACACAAGCATGAATGATGGGGAAGGGAAGATGAGAAACCAAGGGTTAAGTGTACCATTACCCCTATAAAGTTGAACACAATCTTTAAAGGAGGTCTAGTCCTATATCTGATCATAAACTCTTCCTCAACACTTGTCCTGAGGACTGTGCTTGCTTCTTATAACTGATTTAACATCAGAGTCCAAACATATTGGTAATTAATAGTTTGTATCTAAAGGCATGAAAGTCGGTAGATGGTGACTCCTTAGGACGTTTGCAAATCTCATCAAATGCTTTCCAAGCTCCCATTTTAGGGGGTAAGAGGAGAAAATAACAGTAGTCTATGGTGCTTTTTTTCTCACATTATTATAATACAGTATAATGGTATAAAAGTATTACGTTATTAGAGACTGGACACTAGCCCTGTGAAGAGCAATTGCCAATAAACATGTGACTAATGCTGAATAAGTTAAGGACACATTTGACATAATCTGTGAATATGAATGTGAGACAGGGATATGTACTTGTTGCGGTGGGCAATTCACAATGATCTGATACATAATCTGCCCTAATATATAAAGGCATGATTTATTAGTCACGTAGACTTGAAAATTCATGTTTTACTCTATGACACTAACTTTATTTGCAGTGAGAGCATTTTTTAGCATGTAACCTAAAACTTTATATGATTGATTCTTAACCAGGTACAAATGCTCAATAGAAAGGTTGTTGAACAATTGCCAATGACATTGGTGCCCATCACTTGGATTGCACATCTAAGGGAAAATACTCTGAATTAGGTGGATACTGAACGTTCCAGATATTTCTAATTCCACCATGTTAATTCACTATAGTCCTGCCTCCTCCATCACCACTGAGCACAGAACTTTGTTCAGCAATGCCATGGTTCCACAGCAGAATGGAAAATTACCAGAGTGTAAAGTTATGTTACCAGTTATGAAGTGCTGAACAGGTATGAACCTATTCTGCTATTATGCAAAATTATCACATGGAATAAGTTCTCAGGAAAAAATTAATTCCCATCATCATAGAATCATAGAATCATAGGATGGTTGAGTTGGAAGGGACCTTAAAGATCATACAGTTCAAATCCCCCCTGCCATGGTGTCGTGGTTTTGACCGAGTTGACCAACCAGAACAACAGATGGCCCC
>BJBW01002292.1:0-10734 GCA_004320125.1 Scolopax mira | reverse complement strand
ACTTGAATAAAGGGAGAACGATCATACTCATATTGAGATTACATCGTTACTCTGCGTCCGCCTCCCACTCCGACATTAAACAATGGATTTCCAGTCATTCAGTTCTAGTTGTGTATTTGCTTCTTATGCATTCATCAATCTCTTTTACTGTCCAGGTATCCAGTGCAAATTTACAGTACATTGTAGCTACCTTACAATAGTACTTGTTTTATTAATGAACTATTTTATTTCCAATGCACCATATAGATAGGCTAATATGTTATGCCTCATATACAAATATACACAAGCATACACAGATCAAGCACAAACTCCCATATGCAAACTGCATGTCTATGGACACTTTCTATGTTGTGTTTTTTTTTTTTTATAAACTCTACATCTGAAGGTGAAAGAATCATACAGATGATGGGTAACTAATTCAGGATATTACAATAAACTCAATGTTTTGTCATTAGAGATGGATTCTAATCATGATACTCAGATTCAAAGTAAATTATTTATAAAGCTTATTTATATTTGGATCTTTTCTCTTTCTTTTTTCTTTTTCTAAAAATACATTCTAGGTCAGAGTGAAATATTCAGATGCCTTCAGATACGTTATTCACCCTAGAGCAATAAGTAATTTCTGACTTATGGTTTCTCAAACCTGATAAGACTTTTTCCTTGCAAGCAAAACAAAGAAGCAAATAAGCAAAACAAAGAAGCAAATAAACAAAACAAAATCGCTTTGATCAGAAGAAAGCATGTTTTCAGGAAGAAATCAAGGTAAGTGAAAATTTTAAAAAGACAACTTTTTAAGAGAAGAAATGGACATATTTATAAGCAGACTGAGAATTAGAGATATTAAAAGGTAAGAACAGGATTGTTTGCATAAACAAGGCTAGACTCAAAATATTAAGATGACAGAATAAAGCAAAATAATATATTAACCATATTTTAATGTCAGCATATTAGTGAATATATGGCGATCCTGAGTTCAGTTCTAGTCATTCTCTTTTAAACAAGGAATATAACAGTGACATAATAGTTCCTGTGGAGATGAACAAATGTTATTGTAAGAAGGGACTTAGATGTATAGGATAGATTTCCTCTCATTTAATTTCAGCCTTGTAAATAACAGATGCAAGCCAACAAACAAAAAAGGCAGGATTTCAGATACATCCATATAGTTATATCTAGATGGCACTCATGCCTATGTGTAGCCTTTTTGGTTTATTTTTTAACATGGATAACAAATTCTACTGGCTGTCTAGAAAGACACCTGCCTTTTGTGGTCAGGTGAAGCACTTAATTTTTATGTATCTTGATGGGTTGTTTTAGTATTTACCTTAAGCAGTACAGATCTTGGAATAAATTGCTATTTCCACATTTTTTCATGGTAGAGGTACATTCCTAATATTTTGAATGAATTGAAAAGAAATTATCTTCATGTTTTCAAGACCAAGCAATATTTATTCTTACACTGGATTAGTATTTCTTATTACATTATAGTGCAAAGGTAAAAGACACATTTAATCAAAAAAAGTTCAGATCTAATTTATGCAAAGACAAAGAATCACAGATTATAAACCGATCCCCAAAAGTATTAAATGCCTGGAAGTCTTTTATTTTTAAGATGTGCATTCTAATTTTAAGTTATTTCTCATATAACAATGATATCAGAAATAATGTTTAATTACCATTGAATATAGAATAAAACAATCAGCCCTTCTAAATTATGTACTTCCTTTAATATATTCCTTTAATACAGCTTTAATAGCAAAAATAAATGAGGATCCTAATTAACTATTTTTTCAATAGCAAGTTGTGACTTTATAGTGGAAATAGCTTGGTACATGCCTAAAATAAATCTGGATTTGTGTAACAGCAAAGGCAATGGCTTTCACTAGTTTTCTTGTCTTTAATGGCAGTAAATAGTATGGACAGTTTTGAAAACATATTAAAAACTTATTTATCTGAAGAGGATTATTGTCTCCAGGAATACCATTATTATGGTAGGCCTTATCATAGACTCCCAGAAACTGATCAGAAGGAATCTCTGTATGTCATATAATACAGTCTCCCACAGAATCACAGAATCTTAGTGGTTGTAAGGGACCTTTGAGATCATCAAGTACAACCACATTAAAAAAAACACAACCAAAACCAAAACCAAACAAAAAACCCCACCACAAAAAAAACCCCCAAAACCCACCCAAACAAACACAAAACTGCACCCACAACCCAAAACAAAACAACCGCCCCCCCCCCCAAAAAGCAGAAAAACCACACACAAAAAAAAGCACCCACCAACTAAACCCCACACCCACAACCCCCCCACACAACAGCCCACCACAAATCAATAATCTTGGGCACTAGAGCATGCAGTTTCTCTACAGTTTCCTTTCAGGTAGTTGCAGAGGGCAATGAGCTCTCCCCTCAACCTCCTCTTCTCCAAACTAAACATGCCTAGTTCCCACTAACTGTGGAATTACAATCCCACCAGGTCAGTGCAGCTATGATATTTTCTAGATGAATCTTGCAAGCCTTCACAAATTCAAATTCCACAACTTCTCTGGACTAGCTGTTTCAATGCTACATTGCTAGGAAAAATGTTTTTTCTAATATCTAATCCAAATCTTCAACAACATAACCTCTGTCCATTCCACCTTGTTGTATCATTTATACTAATGTGAAGAATTTGGGTCTGTCATTTTGATAACTTCTCTTTAATTAGCTAGCTGTAGGTTATTGCTAGACCACTCCTTTTTTATCAGTCTGAATAAATCTGAGTCCCTCAACCTCTTTTTTTTAGTGTGTTCCTCTAAGTTTGTTGCCATCTTGGTATACGTCCTCCAGAATGCTTCCAGTTTATTGCTGTCCCTCTTGATTTGGGGGACAAAAGCTGGGCACAGAATACCAACTTTATTCTTTTACAGAAGGAATAAAATGTACAAACACTTCTAAGATATACTTTGAAATAATCTTTTTTGGTTTTCTACGTACACTACAATCCCCCCAAAAAACAGTGCTGCCCTCTGTGCCACTGCATTGGAGCATTTGAACTACAAGGCCCTAGAAGTCATCACCAGGATTAGAACTGGACTGAAGACAGAAAAATATTTTAAAAGCAAGGAGACTAAAAGTACTATTGAAATTTTACTTATCATATTCTTCATTCAGTCCCTGGAAGTTGGTCAATACTATAATTTCCTCTACTTCGAGTATACTGGGGAGCAGTCTGATTGAAGACTAATGGAGGCTTATTTGTGCAGGTTAAACAGTCTGTCTGTAGAGCCAAGATACCATCTGTCCATCTAATGGCTGGTCCATACCTGCTGGCTGATCCATCAAGTAGAATAGCTGTTGATTCACTTGCCTTTTTTTTTTTTTTTTTTGGGTTATAAGTGAAGTGACATAAAAGCAGTTAGCAACAGTTTGGAAGAGAAACAAAATAACCCAGTTGGTTTAATCCCATTAATAGGAGAAACAAAAAATCAAATTTGAATTCTGAGGGAATGCTGCACAGAAGTTGAGTTGAAAGCCTTGAAACATAGGAATCTTCCAAAATAATAAGGTAAATCAAAGCTATTTTAATACTTTGAGAATAGGTTGACTATTCTGTAACTTACAATCAACAAAACCTTACATGTATATATTTTACAACATTTTTAAATGTCATGGTCAACATTTTTAGGCATCTGAAAAAAGCTCTTAAATACATTGCTATGTATTAAGCTTACTGTCAACATTTTAGCATTGGCTCTTCTCACACGTAGCACTATTCTCTTTTTGTTATTCTCTTTACATGGATTCCTTTTAATTCTGTTTTTCCTTGCTTGATTATTCAAAACTCAAGAAAACATATAGATCTGTAAACAGATACTTGTCTTAGGGAGAGAAATTATAATATGGTATTATAAAATTGTCCCTGCTTATTTTGGGAAAAGAGAATAATTTGATAATTAGCGTCTTTCAGGCACATACATTTTCTGTGCATTTAGTTGAGTCACATAATATGACTAACTGGCCAAAGATTTAAATCAGTGAGCAGAATTTACAGCTCATGTCTGTGGCTCTGATATTTCATATACACTGACATGTGACTACATAAATATTAATTCCTTTAGACAAATAATTTGAATAAAACTACTTACATTGTAGACCTAGGCCCAAACTGCCAAGTGGCTCACAGTAGGTGCTGTTACTGCAAGAACAGGAAATTACCTCTTTTCCCTAAAGATCAAGCAATAAGCTACATTTACCTCAGCTCATTCATGACTACTAGCTATAGCACAATTTATTATGAAAGAGTGGACAGTTATTCTACCTTCATAATGAATGTGAATGCCAGATCGCTATACCTGTATATAGTCCTATGTGTTGCCAAAAGCTAGGCTGCATATGAAGCACATGCAAGAGACAGTAGTTAATGTTACCACAAAATTTCTTTTCCCTCAGAACAAAGTTTTCTTGGATTAAAGTCACAGATTAGTCAGAGTAGCAATACTGCTTTAAACAGGTGTAAAACTAAAATAAGTCTAAAATATTTAATAAGAATTTTTGAGGATTTGAAAAACCCTGATACATCACAGCTGTGGGAGCAGAGCCTGATTGATGTACTATTCTTTCACAAACACTCAGCGTTTCCTGTACCTTTGCTTACATCTAGTGATGGGGGCATATGTTTCTCATTCTTTCCAGATAGTGTAGGAACTAGGCCAGTCCAGGAATTGACAGTCAGTGTTGGTGTCTATTTCATACTGTGGGGTGCTGTGATGGAATTACAATACACTAAAGTGGAACTTTCTTCCCCTTTTTCTTAAAGCAAGCACTCCCCAAAACACCAAAAAGCTTCCATTCTATTTTTAGAACACAGAATAATAAACTAGGAAAAGATATTCTTTAAATAGAGTAACTAAGATTTTCTGTGTGAGACATGAGAATAAAATTATATTTATCAAACACTAGCTCTTCCCCATGTACTGTGGACCACTTCTCTTACCTTGCTTTCTAATCTGGAAGTTTCTAGTGTCTTCCTAGGTTGAAAAACTCCATGTAGTCCCATCTTTATTCCTAAGAAAGAAGCTGTCTTTTCACGGTCTCTGAATCTTGGCTCGGGTTTGGATTTGCTCCCTGCTGCATGCAAGCACTGTGCTTTCCACAAGATACTGCAAATTTACAGTCTTGCTGTGTCTCTCATCTTCCTTCTCTGTCCATTGAGAAGCTTCCCCAGCCTGAATGCTCTCACTTCTCCAAAGGATGATGACTCTGAAGTGTGTCCCAGTTGTCTCCATGTGGAGCAAAACCAAATTATTTTTATAAACACTCAAACACATTGTCTTTAACAGAACACATACACATAACTTTAATACCACACATACAATAAGCTAGGAACCAGTTATGCAAAGGATTTTATGTCTGACAAAGATACCTTCACTTGCACCAGTCAGAAGTTTACTGTTACAAGTAAAAAGGGGACATCATAAAAACCCTTTTTAGTTTTCCAGTTAGTTTAGATAACATTGGAAATCTGAAAATCTGTTAATGCAGAGATTTGTGAATATGTGTGTTAATAACAGACCTATTGAGAAGCAAAGACTAAATCATTTTTTTGTAAACAAATTATGTACAAATATATGTTCTACCTGATTATAGGGTACCAGGAGTTTTTATACAACAAAACAGTTAGAGAACTAATGAAAATGTGACAGGTAACAGAAAAACACAACTCTAGGAACTCATTTAATTAATATTCATATATGACTTTATTTTTTATGAAATCTTCCATTTCTGAGAACATGTTTTTGTGTAAGAACTCCTTCTCTTTCATCTTTACAATATTTCTGGTTTTATAGCTGCACAAAAAATCTCGATATGGGACCACACTTTATCCAAACCTTGAGTAGAAGAAAAAGAGAACTAATGGCTATATATATTTGGGGGCTATATATATTTGGGGGCTATATATATTTGGGGGCTATATATATTTGGGTTTGGGGTTGTTTTTGTTTTTGTTTTGGTTTTTGTTTTGTTGGGGTTTATTGTTTGGTGTTTTTTTTAATTTAATTTAAAGAATTGCTGGCTGATTCATTATTGCTGAATGTTTGATATTGATAGTATAATTAAATGTTATTTGTTACAAATACCTATTGAACAGGTAACTATGCAAAAAACCTATTAAATAATCCACAGAATAAAATTTTAGGTGTCTTGTCCTGGAAGGTTTAATACAAGACTTTTTAATGATAGAATATGAATGCTCAACAGATTGATTTTATTATCACACTATTTAGATTATTAATAATCTAATTAGTGGATGGCCACAAGGATGATCAGAAGGATGGAGAACCTCTCCTATGAGGACAGGCTAAGCAAGCTGGGGTTGTTCAGCCTGGAGGAGAGAAGGCTCTAGGGAGACTTTATATCAGCCTTCCAGTATCTGAAGGGAGCTTACAGAAGAGCTGGAAAGTTTATGTTTATGATAAAGTGTAGTGACAGGACAAAGGGTAATGTTTTTAAATTGGAAGAGGGGAGATTTAGATTTGTCACCAGAAAGAAATTCTTTACAGTGAGGGTGGTGAGGCACTGGAACAGGTTGCCCAGGAAGTTGTGGATGCCACATCCCTGGAGGTGTTTAAGGCCAGGCTGGATGGGGCTTTGAGCAACCTGCTCTAGTGGGAAGTGTCCCTGTCCAGTGCAGGGGGGTTGGAACTGTATGATCTTTAAGGTCCCTTCCAACTCTAACCATTCTATGATTCTATGATTCTAACTAGAGTTACAGGTATAGATTTAGCACGTTTTTTTTCACAGCAAATGGCAGATAACTACTCAAAAAGACTCAACTTCCTTATTTTATTTGTATTCATTTTAATCTATTAACTTACAAAACACATCCTGTCCACTACATACAATTGTTCATATCGAAATAATTATATGAGATGACTCTTAATATAATAAGTTTTCACAAACTTAACTTTTACTTATTTTATAAAAAAACTATGTTAGATGTTAAAATCTATATAAAGAGCTTATTACTCATTATCATCTTGTTGAATTAATTCTGGACATCAGCATTGACAGCAGCAGTATCATATTATTCATATGACCAGTTATACCGGATGAATAATGAATGAGAAAGTCATAACAAGCAATTTGCTGACAACCCTTAGGTGAAAATAACTGATTAAAGCTATTTTGGGAATACTGATCTGTAACAAGGATAGTCAGAGAAATGAGGATGAGTTTGTGATTGATTCAGGAACAAAACATATCTACCATTCATAAAAACCCTTGGGTTTTTTTTTCAGAGCTTGACTGTTAGCCTTTTAAGATGTTTCAGGCTCTTTTGTGAAAAGCAGAAATTGCATTTCCCAGTGCCTTGCTTGATTTCTTGATTGATTTTCATACTCTTCCCCAAATCATCTGTAAAAAAAAAAAACCAAAAAACAACAAAAAAAAAACCCTAGAAACAACTAGACCTAAAAAACCAAGGAACATTAAACCTGGAGTTAAGCCCATCATTTGGCAGCTAAAATACATATTTTATCCAGATACTGCAGCTTTATTATTTGGACAGTATTGTTTGGACACAAAATTATACTTTTTTATTTTTACACAAAGAGATATCAGTCTTACAGAGAGCGCAGCCAGGCAAGAGGGTAGAGGAAAAGGAGGAGGTGGAAAATGCTATTGGTTGTTGTGGAAACCAGTATCATTAGCATAATGCTTTGAAAAAAAGCAGTCTTGAAGGACAGAACTTCAAATATATTCAAATTTATCTTTAGAGGTCCACTGTCACAGTGATATGCCTATGAGAAGATCCATGTGGAATGATGTTAATCCCCCAAAAATGTTTCCACAGCATCATCAGTTTCACACCCACCTCACCCTCCCCCAACATTCTGAAAGTTAAGTTTGGTTTTTATTGTGTTTTTTCAGGTCTTTGGAGTTCTTAATTTATATGGAAATGAAAAAGAATATTTTTCAAACAAGGAAGGCTGGGAAAATTAATACAAAGTGCAGGAAAAAGCTGAGCTGTCCATATGAAATGAAAATTTCCTGTATCCAGCATATCCAGAATGTACAGGTTTGTTCTCTTAATTTCTTTAGTGTACTCTACGCTTAATACTGCTATTTTTTACAAGACAATCCAGTTTATACCCTAAAAGGGCTTTGTATGAGCCAGATGATTTGCAGGTCAAAACCTTAAGTATAATCAATCATTTCTCTGCCAGTTTCTTTAAGATTCAGAATTTTAAGTAGGTACTCAAATAAGCAACAGCTACCATATAGAATTAAATGTATTGACATCTTGGACATATTCAATTATGAAATGTATCTTGAGGTAATAAGAGATTCATGTCTGATGTAATTCTGATGAAAGAAAGTGCATAGTCTGGATTATATGCTATACAAGTTAAAAACTGGTCCAAAATTTTTAATTTGACCCTAGTTGTTCAGCTGATTTACATTATGAACATTTCAGTCTGCATTTGTTTCATTTTTTAAAGGTGCACACCAAAAATACATAGTATATTGAAAAGTTAATAAATAGTATTTCTTCACACAAACAACTATTTGTAAAGATGAAGTCGTAAGCACACTGGAATTCTGCAGTCAATGTAAAGTGAAGCATTCACCCCCACATTTCCCCAGAATGGAAGATCCCTTAAATGTTGTCACAGATATGGAAAAAAACCCTTATATACTTATTGTATAAGATACTTGATTTTCCTCATTTTAGTGTGTGCTTTCTCTATTTCCGTCTTTACAAGCAAACGTACATGGATTATCAGATGAGATAAACACCGACTATGGTGTGGTACAGTTTGTTTTCTATTTTAAAACACATTATAGAATTTGCATTGAAATTTCAAAGATGTTGAATGCATTTTATATTTTCTTTGAGGCAAACCTCACAATAGAGTGTGTCTTGCAGTGATAAGCTAATTCTGCTGGAGCACCTCTGTCCCATGCAGTAAAACCAATGAAAGATTTAAACACGTAAGCCAGAAAGACAAAGTGCAAGCCATCTAGCACTAAACATGCTAAATTATTTCCAAAAACGCTGCTCCTTGTTTTAACGAAGTATATTAAGGAAACACTGCTAAAGAATATTTATTTTTAAGACTTTGACATAACCTTTGGTGCTGTGTAGAATGGAAGATCTTGCGTTGTGAATGTAAATATATAAATTTAATTTTATAATCAAAATTTAAAAATACTATCATTAATTCTAATCATACTTCTGGAAGATAATTTTAAAAGAATGAAACACTAAGAATAAATAAAAAGTTGTGTTGAACTGAAGATGTTGCCATCCTTACCTTGGTGTTACATTTTTAATTGTTCTCTTTTATGTCTGCACAAATTGCTGGAGGAAATGTGCAGACAAAAGTGTGCCATGAAGATGTGACAAATATTTTACTATTAGTATATTTATGAGAGATCTTTCATATTTTAAGAGAAAGATTATCTTAATGTACCACTCCTCTCCTGGTTTTGGTCACTTTGACAACCCTCTGTCCAAGACGATATCACAGTCAGGAAATCCATCACCATGTGCCATTTCCTGGATCTTATAGCAAGGAATTAAACAGACCGGGTTTGGTCTGTGTTCTGGCATATTTGTGTGCCTCTTTTTAGCCTTGTTATAATTACAGTTTGTAGCTTAATGGGAGGTGCCAAATTTTAGCAATCTTCTGGTATACAATTTGGCTTTTCTTTCACTGTTCCTTGATTTTCACGTGATTCTAGAAAATATTCTGCTGTATAAACATATCCCTTGTGGTAAGAAGAAAATAGTTAAATAAATAAATAAATAAATGTCATATGCTTGATCTGCTGAATGATAATTATACATAAAAAATATGCTAGAAAACCTTTCTTCTTCTCTGTCTTATAAGAATACTTTGTCAAAGAAACTTCTAGCTCTTCTATTGTCTTCTACATTCACAGCTCTTACTTTTTTGACCTATGAATACTTTGAGGAAAACAATTATACAGCATGCCATCTCCATTGCCCAATTTTTCATTAGTCACATTCCAGAGGAAGTGCGTCAATTTCTTTTAGCTTTAGTGTTAACTGCTTCAACCTGAAATATGTTCAGTAAAATTATTTTAATTTAGGTATTATTTACCTTTTAATTGTCTCAATATAATTTTTCCATTTCAACATGAGTTTGTCATTCAAAAGACTGAATCATTCTCATTTTGAGCCCACTCTATACATTGAGCTACCATCTTCACACAATGGCAGAAGATTACTGTACTTCTAGCTTCATCAGAAGGGCTATAAATTAATAACTGTCAATTCAATATACACAGAGGTAACACATATTTATATGACTTAAGAACAAAGTAGCACTAAGAGAAAGAAATAACAGAATCACAGTGTTTTGTTGTGATAAACAGTTTAATGGTTTAAAAGTTCATCCATTCTGATTATAAGGCCAAAGAAGAATGAAATATATTAACACATAATAAGAAGACACAGTAGTGAGATTAAACTTTGAGGGTATTGTTCACACAATTTGAGTAAGCTTATGGGATTTTCCATGCAGCTTGCCATATGATCCAAGTCTAAAATGAAAGCTCAAACTTTTAATTCACTTATGGGCAAAATCAATTAACTCTCCAATTCTTATGCATGTTTTGTTTCCTCATACTTAGTCTGTGTGGATTCTAATAATCTCAGTGTTTGCTAAAATATCTTTGGGAAAATGAGGAAATTTGGGCTAGATGAGGGGACAG